>CM023862.1:8775520-9029706 GCA_013389735.1 Phaseolus lunatus | reverse complement strand
TCTGCGTCCCTCTACTATTACTGGACATTCGGGGCAAACTGTAGAGGTCAACACCTGTCCTGACGCAGGTGTAGAGACCAACAGTTCGAAAGGTAACTCCTTCATTAGAAGGCCCAACTCGGCTACACACAGGCTTGACACAAAGGAGTGTGTCGCTCCAGAATCAAACAAAGCTTTTACACCTCTACCAGCTATAAAACAAACACCTTGCACGAGGTTACCTGACTGAGACGCCTCTGCTCCTGTCATGGCAAACACTCTCCCTGTTGCCTGAGGTCTGCTGCCTTCACTCCTCAACTACCGAGAACCACTGGGTTGAGTCGCCCCATTCCTGTTAGGGCACTCTCTAGCAACGTGCCCTGTCTTTTGGCAGGCAAAACACCTTCTCTCTGAATCTCTCTTGGGGCACACATTGGCTGTGTGGGGTCCACCACAATGGAAACATTTAAGTTTCCAGGATTGTTGTTGCTGAAACTGGGAAGACGCTGCTCCTGCCCGATATGGTGGAGGTCTCGCATAGGGCTTGCTCTGTGGGTGCTGCACCTTGGCCTTCCCACTGGAAGAACCCCCTGGGTGTGACCTGATCACCCGAGAATCACCCTTTTCCAGGGTCTCCACCATCTTCGCCTTCTCTACTAAGGCTTGAAATTCCCTGATGCACATCGGGGCTATGGTCCTCTTCAGCCCATGCTTCAGCCCCTCTTCGAACTTCCTACACCTCCAGGCCTCGGAGGTCGCCTGGGTATAGAATCGGGCGAGGTACTCAAACCGAGCAGCATAGGCGTTCACAAACATCTCCCCCTACTCCAATCTGAGGAATTCTGCTTCCTTCGCAAACTTCGCACTATCTGGGAAGTATTTTTCCAGAAACCTCATCCTGAAGCTCTCCCAGTCTAACACTTCAGCTCTGGCTTCCATCATCTGCTGAGCTCCCATCCACCAGAACTCGGCTTCTCCAGATAGCAAAAAGGTGGCGAACACCAACTTCTTCTCTTCAGGGCAGGAGGTCGCCCTAAAGATTTTCTCCAACTCTCTGACCCACTGATCTGCCTGATCAGGGGTAGCATTCCCACTGAACTTTGGTGGGTTGTGCCTCATGAACTCGGTCAGTCCCATCTGTTCTTGAGGCTGACCGACGTGGGAATTTGTTTCAGCCGACCGAGCAGTTTCCCAGTGGTGCATTGTAGCTTGATAGTTCTGAGCCATCGCTGCATTCTGTTGTTGGATGGCAGTTGCCATCATCTCGATAGCCTTGGCAATCTGGCTCATTTCCGAAGAAGGTTGGGGAGGGGTAGAAGGTCTACGTGCCATCTTCTTAGTTTCAGATTCTGAAACTATGGGTTTCTATATTCCCTACAACTACAAGAATGAGATCGATAAGAAATCAATTCATTCAGGAGGTAACATCTAGACCTTACAAAGTCAACATCTCAAAGTCATTAAGAATTTGAGTTCATCAACAGAATCATAATACTTATAACCTCAAGCAAAACACCAGAACAGCTACTGGTATACAACCATCAATCCAAACAACCACTTTCAATCAATTACAAAAACACTCAATAAAATGACATAAATCACACCAGAATTCAATGTATGCTAAACATCAAACCTTTGGAATTAAGATTGAGAATCATCTCGATCCAGTTATGAGTGTGCACCCTCACCACTTTGTCAAGACCCTCTCATTCTTAATACTAAGATTTTCAGTTAGGGCATATATTCACTAAAGCACACACAAAATTTCCATACAAAAACGTTTGAAAACCTTTCACTATAGTTGTTATTTAAAACTCAAATAAATTTTATGAGCAGAAGAAACACAATGGATCCACAGCCCTCAGGTCATCCTAAGGACGAACTGCTCTGATACCATTAATGTAACATCCCGCCCAAATACTATTCATGTTTATATAATGAAAATAAAGGTAAACAAATATATTGAAGAGAACAAAATTATATATATGTAATGAAGTTTCTCCTCATAGGGAGTTTAATACATAATCGTTCAATTTTCCAAAAAAACGTAAACAAAATTACATATAAAATAGAAAGACAGGCGATCTCCTAACAGCAAAAGGCGATCTCCTATCAGAGAACGGCGATCTCCTATCAGAAAACAGAAGAAGGGTGATCGCCTAACAGAAATAGAAACAGGCGATCTCTTTCCGGCGACTACTCACTGAGGAGCTCTACTTCCTGCAACATCATCTGCTCCCGTGTAAATTATACACGATCATCACAGGTTTAAGAAAAGCCAAACACAACACCAAAATCACAGGGTAAGCTAGATATTTGAAAGAGAGTTTAGATATGAACTTTAAAAATCAAGGTAAAACAAATTCAAGATACCCATGTAAAACCATCAACTAAACACATATTTCCTGTAACATCCCGCCAAATACTTTGGAATAATTATAAAATGAAATAAAGGTAAACAAATATATTGAGAAGAACAAAATTATATATATATAAAGAAGTTTCTCCTCACAGGGAGTTTAATACATATTCGGTCAATTTTCCAAAGACGTAAACAAAATACATTAAAATATTAATACAGGCGATCTCCTAACATCAAAAAGGCGATCTCCTATCAGAGAACGGCGATCTCCTATCAGAAAACAGAAAAAGGGTGATCGCCTAACAGAAAGAGGAACAGGTGATCTCCTTCCGGCGACCACTCACTGAGGAGCTCTACTTCCTGCAACATCATCTGCTCCCGTGTAAATTTTACACGATCATCACAGGTTTAAGAAAAGCCAAACACAACACCAGAAATCACAGGGTAAGCTAGATATTTAAAAGAGAGTTTAGATATGAACTTTAAAAATCAAGGTAAAGCAAATTCAAGATACCCACGTAAAACTATCAATTTTCTCATTCTCTTCACATGACCATCAAGTAAACACGTATTTCACAATTCCTCAAGAGTCATTCAAATCACATACTGCATCAAGTGTCTATCAAATTCACTGTTCCTCAATTCTCACGTCAGACTTCTACTGACTCATCACACAAGACACTTGACACTACTTCCGGAAGACTCGTGCGTTGAACTTAGCATCCAGAGACATGCACCTGTCATACTTCATTTGCTGTAATGTTTCCACAGCCATGCGCATCAACACAAACTCGATCTCAATTCATCACTCTCACAGTATGACAGGGTTAATCCATATAACAGGCCGAGCTTGTTCTTTTTCACACGACTCACCCATTCATATGAACCTCCTTCGACTCTCACCAACTGGATAACTTCCTCTATGTGATTCCATTATCTCAGCAGAGTCAGGATCGCCTCATTCACAGGATACTCACAGATCAATACACTTCATAACAAAATCTGAACACGGTATTTCCTTTCCTGAAAATACTATGTCTTGATCCCACATTCACGACATTCCACACATCATATAACACTTAAATGAATAATTCCAATCACAACAACAATCATTTCATGGTTCATATTTTCGAATATCACATTTAAATCTCAAACAGCTTCAAACAACACAAAACAGGGGAGTTCGAAAAACAACGCCAAAACCGGCGATCTCGTTCAAAAACAGAGGATTGTACAATAACAGTTGAAAAACCGGCGACCACGTCGCCCCCATCATCTTAATCATCAAATATAAGGATTTTCGTTGGAAATAAGGCTAGCTTCCCTTACCTGGACTTGCGCAAAACACCAAGAGCTCCAAAACCCACCGAGCTTAAAGGATGCCTTAGCTCTGTTTTAGCGTCTGGTTTATAGAACTTGTAGAGAACCTCCCAGGTGCTCTAAGGGCAGTCGTCGCTGGTTGCACTGGTGCTTGAGGTTGCCTGAAACGCAGCGCGAAGGAGAGAAAAGAGAGGGATGAAGATGCACTCACTCTTTCACTCTCGAGTCTCTGTAACGTTCTTTGCCTCCTCGCAGTGGGTTTTTGAATCCAAGCCTACTAGTCCACACATGCTGCTGCCACCACCCCCTCTGCAAGAAAGCCAGAGTGTACGTTTCACTGAACAGTACAGCCAGGGTTGTCTTCTTGTGCATGCCAACCACTTCCCTGAACAGTACGACCGCGAGTGTCTCTTGCGCATGCCAAGCTTCTGATGTCACTATTCTGAACCACCCTTTTTGTCCACGTGGCGCGCGTGCAGGACGTGCCATGCTGGGAGTCTGGGCCCCACCTTAACTGTGTGAAACTCGACATCGCGCGATAACCTTCCACCGATGACCGCTCGCGTGATGACTATCCACTGAGGTCTCATACTGGCAAACGACCGATGTCTCTCCCTGGAAGACGACCAATGTCTCTCTCTGGTAGACGACCGATGTCTATCCCTGGCGACGTCCGCATGCCTCTCGCGCCCTGGCGATACCTGCATGCCTCGCGCCCCGACGACGCCCGCATGCCTCTCGCGCCCCAGCGTTGCCCGCATGCCTCGTGCCCCGGCGTTGCCCGCATGCCTCTCGCGCCCTGGCAACGTCCACATGCCTCGCGCCCTGGCGATCATGCGTAGTAGGCGACCGGCGATTATGTACTAACCAGGAAATCTTATAGTCTTCTAAACTACACTTTCCTTCCTTTTTATTTTAAATAAAAACATACTTAGAATTTATTTAAAATATATCCCTTTTTATTCCAATTTAATTTTACGGGTCCTTACATTTCCCAATTCCTCAAAGGTCGTTAAAATCACATAATTCATCAAGTGTCTATCAATTCAATGTTCCTCATTTCTCACGTCAGACTTCCACTGACTCATCACACAAGACACTTGACACTACTTCCGGAAGACTCGTGCGTTGAACTTAGCATCCAGAGACATACACCTGTCATACTGCCCCACTGTGAAATCACACACATTCACAGGGTCGCCGTGAAATCACACACATTCACAAGCGTATAAATGAATCTCAATATCTTCACTCTCCTAGTATGACAGGGTTAATTCATATAACAGGCCGAGCTCGTTCTTTTTCACACGTCTCACCCATTCATATGAACCTCCTTCGACTCTCACCAACTGAATAACTTCCTCCATGTGATTCCATTATCTCAGCAGAGTCAGGATCGCCTCATTCACAGGATACTCACAGATCAATACACCCTCATAAATCTCCACACGGTATTTTCTTTCCTGAAAATACTATGCTTTGATCACTCTTTCACATTCATCCAATGCATCATTCAACACGTAAAAGCACAATACCATCATATAACATTTTGAATCTTTTCTCAAACAATCCCAATCACAGTAACAAGCATACCACCGATCAGGTTTTCGAGTAGCATATACATTTTTCATTTCAATCTCGACAAGTTCAAAGCGATACTAAACAGGGGAGTTCGAAAAACAGTGCCAAAACCGGCGATCACGTCCAAAACAGGGGATTTCGAAATCTGTATTTAAAATCGGCGACCACGTCGCCCAAACACATAGAGCAGAGCATCACGAAAAAGAATATGAAACCGGCGACCACGTCGCCCTCACTTCAGAAACAGCTAATCTACGGCTTTTATTGAAAATAAAGCTAGCTTCCCTTACCTGGACTTGCGCAAAACTCCAAGAACTCCGAAACCCAACGAAGCTTAAAGATGCCTTCACTCTGTTTTAGTGTCCCGGTCTGGAGAACTTGCAGAGAACCTCCCAAGTGTCCAAGGGCAGTCGTCGCTCGTCGCACTGGTGCTTGAGGTTGCCAGAATCGCAGCGCGAAGGAGAGAAAAGAGAGGGATGAAGATGCACTCACTCTTTCACTCTTGAGTCACTGTAACGTTCTTTGCCTCCTCGCAGTGGGTTTTTGAATCCAAGCCTACTTGTCCACGCATGCTGCTGCCACCACCCCCTCTGCAAGAAAGCCAGAGTGTACGTTTCACTGAACAGTACGGCCACGGTTGTCTTCTTGTGCATGCCAACCACTTCCCTGAACAGTACGACCGCGAGTGTCTCTTGCGCATGCCAACTTTCTGATGTCACTATTCTGAACCACCCTTTTTGTCCACGTGGCGCGCGTGCAGGACGTGTCATGCTGGGAGTCTGGGTCCCACTTTATTCGTGTGAAACTCGACATCACGCGATAATCTTCCACTGATGACCGCTCGCGCGATGACTATCCACCGATGTCTCATCCTGGCGGACGACCGATGTCTCTCTCTCTGGAAGACGACCGATGTCTCTCTCTGGGAGACGACTGTAACATCCCGCCAAAATACTATTCATGTTTATATAATGAAAATAAAGGTAACAAATAGATTGAAGTGAACAAAATATTATATATATGAAATGTAGTTTCTCCTCACAGGGAGTTTAATACAATTTCGGTCAAATTTTCCAGAAACATAAACAAAATACAGTAAAAAACAAAGCAGGCGATCTCCTATCGGAAGAGGCCGATCTCCTATCAGAGGACCCAAAATAGCCGATCTGCTACCAGAACAGAAATCAGGCGATCTCCTTCCGGCGACCACTCACTAAGGAGCTCTACTTCCTGGAAAATCATCTGCTCCCGTGTAAAATACACGATCATCACAGTTTTAAGGGAAAACAGCCAGAGAACAGTACAAAGGGTAAGCTAGATATTTTTAAACTTGAAATTTTAAACTGGACAACCAACGTAGATCAGCCTTTTTAAACATTCACAAGAGTCCATCACTTTCTCATTCATATCACACAGCCATCAAGAAATCACATGTTTCACAATATTTTCAAGAGTCGTTCTATTCACATAATGCACCAAGTGTCTATCAATTCAATGTTTCTCATTTCTCACGTCAGACTTCCACTGACTCATCACACAAGACACTTGACACTACTTCCGGAAGACTCGTGCGTTGAACCTAGCATCCAGAGACATGCACCTGTCATACTTCATTGGCTGGAATGTTTCCACAGCCATGCGCATCAACACAATCTCGATCTCAATTCATCACTCTCACAGTATGACAGGGTTAATCCATATGACAGGCCGAGCTCGTTCTTTTTCACACGACTCACCCATTCATATGAACCTCCTTCGACTCTCACCAACTGAGTAACTTCCTCTATATGATTTCATTACCTCAGCAGAGTCAGGATCGCCTCATTCACAGGATACTCACAGATCAATACACTTCACAACCAAATCTCAACACGGTATTTCCTTTCCTGAAAATACTATGTCTTGATCCACTTTCACGACATTCCACACATCACTCAAAGAATGATTTCAACCACAGCAACAGTCATTTCAAAGGTTCATATTCTCGAATATCACATGTATTTCACATTAAATCTCAAACAGCTTCAAACAACATCAAAAACAGGGGAGTTCGAAATCCGTATTTAAAACCGGCGACCACGTCGCCCAACCACATAGAACAGAGCATTGCGAAAAGAAATAGGAAACTGGCGACCACGTCGCCCTTACTTCAGAAACAGCTAATCTATGGCTTGTATTGAAAATGAAGGCTAGCTTCCCTTACCTGGACTTGCGCAAAACACCGAGAGCTCAAAACCCACCGAGCTTGAAGGATGCCTTAGCTCTGTTTTCAGTGCCTGGTTTGTAGAACTTGCAGAGAACTTCTTAGGTGCTCTAAGGGCAAACGTCGCTTGTCGCACTGATGCTTGAGGTGGCCTGAGTCACAACGCAAAGGAGAGAAGAAGGGAGGGAGGAAGTTTGCACTCACTCTAACACTCTTGAGTCTGTAACGCTCTTTGCCTTCCCGCAGTGGCTTTTGATTCCAAGCCTACCTGTCCACGTATGCTGCTGCTGCCACCCCTTCTGCAGGAAAGCCTGACAACCACTGCCCTGAACAGTACGACCATTGTTGTCTCTTGTGCATGCCAACCACTGCCCTGAACAGTACGACCACTGTTGTCTCTGGTGCATGCCAACCACTGCCCTGAACAGTACGACCGCGAGTGTCTCCTGCGCATGCCAACATTCTGATGTCACCACTCTGAACCACCCTTTTTGTCTACGTGGCGCGCGTGCAGGACGTTTCATGCTGGGAGTCTGGGTCCCACTTTATCTGTGTGAAGCTCGTCATCGCGCGACAACTTTCCACCGCTGACTCATCCTGGAGAACAACCGATGTCTCCCTCGTCCTGGAAGACGACCGATGTCTATCCCTGGCGACGCTCTCATGCCTCGCGCCCTGGTGATGCCCGGATGCCTCTCGCGCCCTGGCAATGCCCGCATGCCCCTCGCCCCCGCGCGATGCCTGCATGCCTCGCGCCCTGGCGCTCATGTGTAGCAGGTGACCGGCGATCATGTACTACTAGGTGATCTCATAGAGTTCCAAACTACACTTTCCTTCCTTTTTATTTTAAATAAACACATACTTAGAATTCATTTAAAATATACCCTTTTATTCCAATCCAAAAGTACAGGTCCTTACAACGACCGATGTCTATCCCTGGCGATGCCTGCATGCCCCTCGCGCCCTGGCGACGTCCACATGCCTCGCGCCCTGGCGATGTCCGCATACCTCTCGCGCCCTGGCGATCATGTGTAGTAGGCGACAGGCGATCTTATAGTCTTCTAAACTACACTTTCCTTCCTTTTTTATTTTATTTTAAATAAAAACATACTTAGAATTCATTTAAAATATATTCCTTTTTATTCCAATTTAATTTTACAGGTCCTTACACTATTAGTTATACTTTCTGGGGTTTCAACGATCATACATTAAAAAACAACTTAAACATTCATTCTATAGGGTTGTTTAATTGAGATAGGAAACACTTTGGTTCTTTTGGTATATTTTACATCTTTTATCAATCCATTTTCTTTCATCTGAAACATTTTATTTTCACTTTTGCAGCTAGCAGACTAGGATGATGGAGAGTACATTGAAGATCCTGATGGGGTCAAACCAGAGGTTCTATTTGCCCCTTTCTTCACTATCATCCTCTTCTGGTAACTTGAAATTCTTCATCAAGTTTTCCACCTTCACCTTTACATGTAGCATTTGCATTTTCACAAAAAGCCTTCACGATCACCTTTAAGACTTTATTTAGTGGTATGCATTTTCCATTTCACGGAGTTTAATGTCCACATGAACAATAGATAATATCTGCTACTAGTGTTTTAAGTGATTGGTCAATTACTTTGCAACTAAATTTCATCCGTGCAACCGTAACCACTGTGTAGTTTAGAACACTTTTTGCTACAACTGGTTGGGCTATTACCAAAATTCTGTTTATTTTGTATTGAAGATTTTTCCATTGTCAACAACAAAAATATACAATTGCTTTTTGTTATTGCCGGTTGACTCAACCGTCGTTGACTCTGAGGCAGATGGTGGCTCCTCCTATCTTCGCGGTGGTTCTGTGCTTCCCAAAGTATGGCTCCATTGAGACAGAGGGGGGCCCTACCTGTAACTGCATTCCGACGCTCAAGTCAATACAGAGCAAAAAACATCAAAGAAGCAAAAGTGATTAGGCTTATAATGTGTGTGTAAGAACTATGTCTTGTGTAGAAGACAACGTACCTTTACCTTGGGTTTTACCCTCTTATATAATTATTTCTAGGTTAACCTGTCGCTGACATTCTCTTGCCAAAGCCTTGCCTCTAGCAAATTTAAGGTTACCTTTTCGGGATACTATCGCACAATCTTAGCGCAACTCCCGTGGCAACATTCCTTTCTTAGGGTGCAACACTTGTGGCAACATTCTTTTTAGTCCAAGTATTCTATTTGGATATTTATTAAAATCACCTTTTGGGGGCGAAGGATGGATTGTTAGTGCGGACGATTTGGAAGATATAATTGGAGGGCATGTATGGTTGGGTTCCATTTGTATACTTGGTGGAATCTGGCATATTTTAACCAAACCCTTTGCATGGGCTCGGCGTGCACTTGTATGGTCTGGAGAAGCTTACTTATCTTATAGTTTAGGTGCTTTATCTGTTTTTGGTTTATCTAACGGTGTGGCCGCTAGGGTTACAATGTGTGTACCAGTGTCGCGAGACCAATCCGTTTTGTAAGTGCCCTAACTTCTCACGTGCCTTGCATGCAGCTTTCTCTGAAAACCCTAACGCTCTTGGGCATTAGCGCCCCTAGGGTAATCTACTTGTGCTAGACCCAAATGTCTTATACACGTTCTGCATGCAAGGTATATCTGTGAATCAGGCTTTTACTAACATAATACTTAACACGTGTAATTTCTGGGGACCCCTCTGTGGGTCCTACTATGTCGATCTCTACTGTGCCGACCTCTTCCTCAGGTGCAGATGTATACTGCCGAAGTCCGAGATCTGGCGACTACACTTTTTGTTTTATTAATTACTCTTTTAAGTCTCATCAGGCATCATAAATGGCTTCAAACTTTTTCAGATACTTCTTGTCTTTCTCTTAGTCTCCTGTTACAAGTATTAGATTATTTATTTGAAGTGGTTGATTCTAATAATGATGGAACATCAATTTGACAATTAAATTCCAATGAAATTTTTATAGCCAACCTCTGATTGAAATATTTTTGGCAACTCATAATGTCGTATGGATATTTAGTTACATTTTCATGTGCTTCATTCTGCTTAATTTGTTTATATTGCAGGGATATGTTTCCATTCCAGCTGAAATTCCTGGTCCAAAAGCCAAGAAGGTTGATTTCTTTACTTCATATTTTTTAATTATTGACAGGAGACTTATTTTAGCATGGACTAATGAATGTTCTTTTCCTTCTTTTGTTTTGTTTAATTCTTTGTTTGAGTAGCCTGCTAACTGGGATGATCATGACAATGACGATGGACTATGGAAGCCCTCAAATATTCCTAATCCGGCATACAAAGGACCGTGAAAACACAAGGTTCTTAATGCCACACATTTAAAGTTGAAGTCATTACTCTTTTAGGCTTTCTAATTGTTAAAAATTGTTGAATTGTAGAATATATATATATATATATATATATATATATATATATATATATATATATATGAATAATCTAATTAGTACTCTTTTTTAGAGTCACTTTACTTTTAACCTTTTAATTTATCAACTAAGAAAAAAAATATCAGTATAAACTAAAATAACAATAAAAAATAAATCTAAGCTTTTTTAAACTGATTTTAAGCTAGTGTTCATGCTATACACAAAGGCACATATGCAGAATAAACTGGCAGTTGAGTATAGCATACTTTTTCTCTCATATTATACCTTGAATTTCATAATATAATATTGTTTTCATTTATTTTTTAAAAATTGTCAATTAACTCTAAACATATTTTAATTTATTCCAGGCACCGAATGTTGGAAGTGGTGCTCCATCACCAAAACAGAATATTATGGGATAAAGTGGAGGCAATAAGAAAAATTAGGATTGGGATTTTAGTTGTAATATGTTCAAAAAGTGAAACAATTTCTATTTTGACAATTTAATTTACTTATTGTTTGGATTAGTTTTACATTTATCAACTTTGTTCTCAATAAGTGAATGAAGTCTTCTTTTGATTATTATATTTATCAATTTTAATTATATTATGAAGTATAATTATATTATATGAAATTTAACTGTGTACTGAAATTTAATTATAATATGAAATTAAATAATATTATTAAATCAAATTATAAAACATAATGGAATAAATTATTACAATTTAATACTTGCATTATGATAGTTGTAATGGTTATTATAAATGTCATATTATACCGTATTAAGTGGCATTTAAAACTGTTGTTATTTACACTAAAATTGGTTTACCTAGTTTCAAAATTACGACATTTATAACCAACATAAATTACGCGCTTAAAACTATCACTTTATACAATGTATTATATGACGTCTGCTACAACGGTTCTCAATTAACCGCCACATTAAACTTTGTGGCGGCCAGATTTGTGACGGTACGCGGTACCGCCACACGCATATAATGTGGCAGTTATAAATGCCAAGTTATACGAAAATAAACGTCACCACATACACGTTTTTTTGTAGTGAATAAAAAATGTTTTAAATGTTTATATTTTGGACACATAACTGTAAATTGCCCTAATAAAAGAACCATGATGGTAAAAGGGGGGATAGTAGTAAGTGATCATAGTGCTCCATCTTCTAGATCTAACTCCCCTTGTGAAATCCCTTGTGAAGGTGACTTATTAGTGGTAAGGCGAATGCTGGAAACAATTCAAAAACCTTTTGATGAAACCCAAAGAGAAAATATTTTTCACACCCACTGTCTTATCAGCATCAAGTTATGTTCCATGATCATAGATGGGGGTAATTGTGCTAATGTAGCAAGTACAAGAGTAGTGGAGAAGCTTAGATTACCCATTATCTTTAATACAAAGTCCTATAAATTACAATGGCTTAGTGAAAAGGGTGAAATAATGGTTAGTAAACAAGTCCTCCTAACATTTGCCATTGGAAAATATAAAGAGGAGTTTTTGTGTGATGTAGTGTCAATGGAAGCAACACATGTTCTTTTGGGAAGGTCTTGTGTAACATCCCGCCAAATTACTTTGAAAATAAATGTAAAACGAAAATAAAGGTGACAAATAGATTGAAGTGAGCAAAATCTTTATATAAAATAAATAAGTTTCTCCTCACAGGGAGTTTAATACAAACGATCACTTCTCCACTAAAAACGTAAACGAAATACAATACAAAAGACAGATAGGCGATCTCCTGGCAAAAAGGGCGATCTCCTATAAGAAGGGCGATCTCCTTTCATAAAGGCGATCTCCTATTATAAAGCAGCAAGAGGGGCGATCACCCAACAGAAAAGAAAACAGGCGATCTCCTTCTAGCGACAATTTTCTAAAGAGCTCTACTTCCTGCAACATCATCTGCTCCCGTGTAAATTATACACGATCATTACAGGTTTAAGAAAAGGCCACAACACAAACGAAAACACAGGGTAAGCTAGACATTTAAAAAGAGTTTAAATAAGGATACTTAAAATAAAATCAAGGTAAACAATTTCAAGATATTCACGTAAAGTTATCAAGTTTCTCATACTCTTCACCTGATCACCCAGAAATCACACATTTCACAATATTTTCCAGAGTCATTCTATTTCACAACTGTACCAAGTGTCTATCAATTTCAAGTTCCTCATTTCACATGTCAGACCACCACTGACTCAACACACAAGACACTTGACACTACTTCCGGAAGACTCATGCATTGATTAGACTCAGAGATCTGCACCTGTCATACTGCCCACTGTGAAATCACACACATTCACAGGGTCGCCGTGAAATCACACACATTCACAAGCGTAGAATGAATCTCAATATCATCACCATCCAAGCATGACAGGGTTAATCCATAGAACAGGCGGAGCTCGTTCTTTTTCACACGAGACGCCCATTCATATGAACCTCCTTCGACTCTCACCAACTGAGTAACTTCCTCTATGTGATTCCATTATCTCAGCAGAGTCAGGATATCCCCTAAGGAATCACCGATCAATGCACATCCTACACGATCTTACACGGTATTTCCTTTCCTGAAAATACTATGCCTCGATCCACATTCACAACATTCAACACATCATGCCACACTTAAATGAATGATTCCAATCACAGCAAAACTCACTCCAAGGTTCATGTTTTCGAATATCACATTTACATCTCAAACAGTTTCAAAACAACACCAAAAACAGGGGAGTTCGTAAAACAGCGCCAAAACCGGCGATCTAGTTCAAAACGGGGTATTTCGAAGTCTGTATTTAAAACCCGGCGACCACGTCGCCCAAACACATGGAACAGAGCATTCACGCAGATGCAAACGAAACCGGCGACCACGTCGCCCTCATTTCAGAAATAGCTAAACTATGGCTTGTATTGAAAAAAAGAAGTCTAGCTTCCCTTACCTGGACTTGCGCAAACACCTAGAGTTCCGAAACCCAACAAAGCTTGAAGAACGCCTTGGCTCTGTTTTTGCGTCTGGTCGAAGGACTTGCAGAGAACTGCCCAGGTGCTCTAATGGTGGCTGTCGCTCGTCGTACTCTCGTGTGAAGGTGCTAGAATCGCAGCGCGAAGGAGGCAACTGGAGGAGAAGGGAGGTAACTCACTCTTTCTCTCTTTGAAGGCTGCAACGTTTCTTCCTCTCAGCAGTGGGTTTTCTGCATCTTAAACCAACTTATCCACCAAAAGCAGCTGCCACCACCCACTCTGCAGAGAAGTCTGAGAACCACTGCCCTGAACAGTACGACCACTGTTGTCTCTGGTGCATGCCAACCACTGCTCTGAACAGTACAGCCACTGTTGTCGCTTGTGCATGCCAGCCACTGCTCTGAACAGTACGACCGCGAGTGTCCCCTGCGCATGCCAACATTCTGATGTCACTATTCTGAACCACCCTTTTTGTCTACGTGGCGTGCGCGCACTACGCTTCCTGCTGGGAGTCTGGGTCTTACCCCCTCTGTGTGCAACTCGACATCGCGCGATAACCTTTCGTCGATGACCCCTCGCGCGAAAACAATCCACCGAATGACATCTCGCGCGAAGACTATCCACCGATGACCTCTCGCGCGAAGGCTATCCACCGATGACCTCTCGTGCGAAGACTATCCACCGATGACCTCTCGCGCGAAGACTATCCACCGATGACCTCTCGCGCGAAGGCTATCCACCGATGACATCTCCTGGTGGACGACCGATGTCTCCCCCTGGCAAGGCCCGCATGCCTCTCGCGCCTTGGCCACGTCCACGTGCCTCGCGCTCTGGCAATGCCCGCATGCCTCGCGCCCGCGCGATGCCCGCATGCCTCTCGCGCCCGCGCGATCCCTGCATGCCTCTCGCGCCCGCGCGATGCCTACATGCCTCGCGCCCTGGCGACGTCCACCTGGCGCTCATGTGTAGCAGGCGACCGGCGATCTCATAGCCTTCTAAACTTAACTTTTCCTCCCTTTTTATTTTAAATAAAACATACATAGAATTCTTTTAATATATAACCCTTTTTATTCCAATTCAATTTTACAGGTCCTTACATCTTGGCAATATATAAAAAAATTTTACATGATGGTCACACCAAAAAAATTTCTTTCAACTTCCAAGGGCACAAGATTATCTTAAAACCTCTATCTTCAAAAGAAGTTAAAGAAGATCAAATAAAAATGAAAACAAAAAGAGAAAATGAAACAGGTGAGAAAAATAAAAAAATCAAAATGGGTCTCATCATCTCACCACATGCAGTCAAAACGATAATGTTGGCCCGTCCGAAAATAAAAAAATGCCTATCATAGGTATTCTCCTTCCTTATCTTTTCCATCCATTAATAGTTCTAAATACTTGAAATATTTGTTAGAGAAATTTGGGGATGATTTTCAAAATCCTCCTAAAGGTTTACACCTTATAAGAGGCATTGCACATCAAATTCACTTTCTCCCTAAATATTCTCTACAAACACAACATGTATATAGAAATAATACACAAGAACTTCAAAATCTCAACGCACATATGTTTGATTCACTTCACACCTTTCGAAACCTTCCTATCTTTTATGTGAACAAACTAACTATGTTAACTACAAGAGTTCTAAATTCGATAACAAATTTTTTCCAACCTCGAGGGCCTGATATGACCCAACTTTACAAGAAGTTGACCATGAACCCAAAAGACTATTCAAGGCTAGGTCAAACATCTTAGGCGGAGACATAGGGCCCCACCATCCATCAAAAGATTCCCAAGAGAAGAACAACCAGGCATGGGCCAGAGTATCAATTATTTTTTCTTCTATTCTTTTTAAGACAAGTTTAATTTATAATCAATTGACTCACATTGGCTCAATTAGAAGAAGAATAAGCTAGCTTAGGCTACTAGAAACCCTAGTTTCTAGAAGATGACCCATGTGCCACCCATGTGCTCACCTTTGACCTGTATTCTAGAATGTGGTAACATTTGACCTGGTTTTTATAAGCCTGTAGTCATTTATGCCCCTACCCTTCCTCTCTTCCTCAACAAGGCACTCATATTTACAAATAGGGTGTCTCCCCTCTTGTAAAGCACATTGAATTTAAGTAAAGAAACTCTGTTAGAGTGATTTCCTAAGTGTTTTTCCAATTTTCTCTAATTCTTATTTTGAGAAGAGATTGCTTCAAGTGGCGACTCAATCCTCACTCATCTTGGAGTTTCCTCCCCCAAGTGGCATGATTCCTTTTCATTTCTCTCCACTCCCTAAGCTTCCTTTACTCCTTACTCTTTTCTCTTCAATTCTGCCATTACTCTTCTTTTCTTTTGTTCATTATCTCTTTAATTGTTCCACCATTTTATCTTCCTTTTCAATTGGCTTTCTACATTCCTTTGTCTTGCTTTATTTTCTGCAATCATCATCATCATCTTAGTAAATTGAGTTTTTCTTTTACTCTTTTGAAGAGAACCTTCACACTTACTTAACCACTTTGTTAAGTTTGTGTCCAGTGGCAATCTTCACTGAGTTTCACCAATCTTGTTAATAAAAAAAATCATAATCCAAGTAAAAACCTCTGAAAATGTGCAATCATCAAATTAACTCACATGACTTTTTGATCTCAATGTGAGTGGAGGTGTGCTTTTGAATCTCTGTCGCCGACTCTGCTCGATTTTGGAGTAAGGACTCACTGGACTCACTAAGATGCAATGGATTTTTTCTCTTATGGTGGAGGATGATTATGGTAGCAAAAGTCTTGGAAGAAGATGAGTTTGCACTGGAATGGGTTTGGAAGAGATAGTGAAGACGCATATGGGTTTAGGTGAAAAGGCCAAGGAAAAGGTTAGGCCAACTTCCTTGAGTGTCTAGTGGGCTAGAGAGCAACTAGTCAAGAGAGATTTGGAGAGAAATGTGATGAAAATTCAGAAACGCAATTCAATATTCATTGAAGTCTCCAGATTACATGAGAGGAGCCCTTTATTTATAGGCTAGAGAAAATTTAAACCATGCCTCTTGGATGCCTTCACTGTAGTTAAGTTTAACTTAACTATGGTGAAGGTTAAAAATTCATGATTTTCTGAGCTCCTTATGTGCTCTAGAAACCTTTTCTTAAATGTTAAGTGAAGCTTTCTAGAGTGCCTTGGATTTATTTTCAACCTATTCTAAGAATTGGCTCATAAATACAAAGGCAGAGAAAGACTATTCTACTATTTACAAATTTATACAAGCTAAGACAGAGATTTCTTCTGTATATTTCTATGGTTGGTCTTCTGCTCTTACCCAAGATTATGGTGGATTGGAAGTGAAGATAGTCCTCCATCAAAAGGGGTTGTCACGAAGTCCTTTCACAAAAGTTTTAATGATCATCGCCTCATTTGGTTGTTGGATGTGTACTGATACCTCGCATAAACAGTTGAGGTAATCTTTAAGGGGCTCACCCTCTTGCTATCTGATGTTGAAAAGGTCAACAATCGTGGAGATTTGACCTTATTAGCTGCAAATTGCTCTTCAAAAATCTTGGTGAATGCCCTGAACGAGGAGATGGAACCGTCATTAGGTCCCCCTTTAGTTAGTGGTCCATATTTCCCAGGTAAAACACAATGATCCCAAAATGATTTTCCATATTTTTGGGGAAAATTAATTACATTCCATAAATTTTGTCGAGGATATAAGACAGTTACAACGGGTCACAAAAATGATGGCCTTGGGACTGATCAACTTATGTCCAAGCTGAGGGTACCGGGTGATCCAGCATCTTGACCAAAGCGTCAGAGCTTCTCCTTCTTGAACCTCGTCCTCACCAGCTTCACGCCAAATCTCCGATGACCTTCAGTTGATAGTCCTCCAAGAAACCTGAAAGAACAGTGTGGCGCCTCTGCGGCTGGTTGCGCTCCGACGCTCAAGTCAGTGATTGAATCAACAAAGAACTTTAAAGAAAAACTTAGAACCGTGTACTAGTGAATCACTACCAAAAATGAATCCCCCCTAATTTCGTTAAGAATTTTGTATATATACCTGAGTCTTTCTCTCTCCTGACGGTTATTCCTCTTGACACGTGGATAACATCTGGTCATACACGTGTCACCATCTGGAGTACCTGCAGCTGAAACGTTACTTCCACTTTGCTCCTGCGACTAAGTTATCCACACAGGGAGTAGCTTAGTGCACAGGCTACCCTAGGCGTAACCTTAACATGGCGAGCTGGTTAACACTGGGTATCACGGCTCACACTACACATGGTGGCAAACATGCCACTTATCATCTGTATTTAGACCATATAACAAGTGCTTACCAAGTCTTCCTAAATACCCGGCGATGTGCTCTTTCGGCGACTTGCTGACCACCTGATCTCCTAACCTTCACACACGGCGATCATGTGCAATCTAGGCGATTACTGATCTTCACACACGGCGATAGGCGATTATTCATCCTCACACACGGCGATAGGCGATTATTCATCCTCACACATGGCGATAGGCGATCACTGATCTGTGCTTCTTGAGCGACGATCTCGCTGGGAGCCTGGGTCCCAGCTTAACGGTGTGTTAACAGGAAACCCCCGATGACCGATCAGTGCTTCTTTACTTCTCGCGCTCTGCTTCCAGGCGCTCACCTGACACTGATCTACGGGTGGTGGTTCCTTGGCAACCGATCACCGATCACCATTATGAGTGATCTTCCTCCCTGATTCACCTGCTATCTTCTACCACATGTCACCCTGTGAATGGTCCACGTGGTCAACTGCTGTTGATGTCATCGACTACCGATGACCAGCCGGATCACAAGCCCCCCAGTCTCGAGCTGTGAACTTGTTCTCAGCGAAGAGACTAAGAAATCGTCTTCTGGCGGTCTACAGGAGTGCACACTCTGGCAGTAACACTGTTTCATTCCTTCTTCTTTGCCTTCAGACATTCAAAGCATTTCTCTATGAGACCCTTCGACTTCTTCAATCTCCAGCCTTCGTGACGCTTTTTTGGTGCATACGCTGTGGGATGCTTTCTGATCCTTCTCGTAACTTAGGGTTTTTCTGACGACCCCTGTTCTCATAAACCCCTCATTTGTTCATTCTTCCTTTTTCTTCGAACCTTTCCTTTGAGTCACCTTCCCTCATCTCTTCCTTTTTCTTTCTTTGCAATTTCTTGATCCACGTGTACTCCTCCAGCATGCCCACAGGATTACCTCACAATTACGTCATCACACCCGACTACTTGGTCAGTACACACTGATGACTAATCACCTCCCTCTGAGGGGACACACTGATGACCGATCACCCGCTAATCCAAGCTACCTGCGAGGTCTACTCCACATGGCTTTGGCCCATGCTGTGGGACCCAGCTGACATGGTTCACCCTTTACTATCTGTTCTCGACGACCGAGGTCTGGCCACTACACAAGGCCCCCAGGCCCGAGTTGTGACTTGTCTCAATGAAGAGCCTTACAACTCGCCTGATCGCTATTGGACCTACCGGGCTGACGGGCTCTCACCTTTTTTCCGATGACCGAGGTCATGTAATGAATGAATTATAAATCTTGTCTTTACAACTCGAATTACTCTTTCTCCTTTACAGCTCAACTTTCACCTTGTGTGGGTTGTTTGTAAAGGTCATCTTCCGTTCTCTTCACTTTGCCTTGTTTCTTTGTGTGTTTAACTGACATGCCAAGTGTTCTGCATCATCGCCAGAAATTCCTCTGATCTGGTACTCGCCGAATTAAATTTGGGCGATGTCGCCTTCTTTACCCAAATAAGGCGTCCTTTGTGGGATCACCTTTTGCAACCTTCTATTCGCTTTTTCACTTGTCGTTCCTATATATGAACCCTTCTTGCCTGCACCTGCTCGAAGGCAAGGAGGACTTCCTCTGTCGCCTACACTTGCTCACAGGCAAGGAGGACTTCTCCTTTCTCGCCTGCACTTGCTCAAAGGCAAGGAGGTCTTCTTCTTTCTCGCCTACACTTGCTCAAAGGCAAGGAGCACTTCCTCTGTTGCCTACACTTACTCAAAGGCAAGGAGGACTTCCTCTTTCTCGCCTGCACTTGCTCAAAGGCAAGGAGGTCTTCCTCTGTTGCCTAAACTTGCTCAAAGGCAAGGAGGACTTCCTCTGTTGCCTACACTTGCTCAAAGGCAAGGAGGTCTTCCTCTGTTGCCTACACTTGCTTAAAGGCAAGGAGGACTTCCTCTTTCTCGCCTGCACTTGCTCAAAGGCAAGGAGGTCTTCCTCTTTCTCGCCTGCACTTGCTCAAAGGCAAGGAGGACTTCCTCTGTTGCCTACACTTGCTCAAAGGCAAGGAGGTCTTCCTCTGTTGCCTACACTTGCTCAAAGGCAAGGAGGAATTCCTCTTTCTCGCCTACACTTGCTCAAAGGCAAGGAGGTCTTCCTCTTTTCTCGCCTGCACTTGCTCAAAGGCAAGGAGGTCTTCCTCTGTTGCCTACACTTGCTCAAAGGCAAGGAGGTCTTCCTCTGTTGCCTACACTTGCTCAAAGGCAAGGAGGAATTCCTCTTTCTCGCCTACACTTGCTCAAAGGCAAGGAGGTCTTCCTCTTTTCTCGCCTGCACTTGCTCAAAGGCAAGGAGGTCTTCCTCTGTTGCCTACACTTGCTCAAAGGCAAGGAGGTCTTCCTCTATTGCCTACACTTGCTCAAAGGCAAGGAGGACTTCCTCTTTCTCGCCTGCACTTGCTCAAAGGCAAGGAGGTCTTCCTCTTTCTCGCCTACACTTGCTCAAAGGCAAGGAGGACTTCCTCTGTTGCCTACACTTGCTCAAAGGCAAGGAGGTCTTCCTCTGTTGCCTACACTTGCTCAAAGGCAAGGAGGACTTCCTCTTTCTCGCCTGCACTTGCTCAAAGGCAAGGAGGTCTTCCTCTGTTGCCTCAAGATGCGCGAGAACATCGAGGACTTTGAACTTCGCTGGATTCCTCCGATCGGCAAAGGACGACGAGGACTTTAAAAACTTTTCACTTGTGCCCCTGATCGCCTAAGGGCGATGAGGACTTTAAAACTTTTCACTTGTGCCCCTAATCGCCTAAGGGCGATGAGGACTTTAAAACTTTTCACTTAAAACGTGCGCAATCGGTTTATTTCTACCTCGAATCACTTTACGTGATAAGGGTTTTCCAAAAACTTCTTTAAAACGATATGCACGCAAACTTTAGTATACTTCAAAATTTCAATTTTGAATATCTTATTTCTTGGCAACCGATCACCATTATGAGTGATCTTCCTCCCTGATTCACCTGCTATCTTCTACCACATGTCACCCTGTGAATGGTCCACGTGGTCAACTGCTGCTGATGTCATCGACTACCGATGACCGACCGGATCACCGGGGAACATCTTACCCATCCCCAGTGTCTCCTAAAGTCACCTACCGAGCATCCCATACCATCATGGACCTTTCCTTAAAGCTAACTCGGGCCAAGACAACATAATTTCCAATCATCTTAATTATCATTAAAGGGGGATTGGAATGTATCATCGAACATTATGACCATTTTTTTTTTCTGACAATGGAGGTTGTGCCTAAGTACATACCCCTTTCCAATGCTAACACTACAAGAAAATCATTAAATAAAAACTAATGTTAGAGACAAAAATAATTAGTTACTATATTAACTAAGTTAGATACTATTTTATAAAGTAAAACATTATTGGTTTCTAAAGTAGTTTCTATTATTAATAAAAATTTATAAAATAGTTTTTAAATTGGTAGAATAATTAGTGGCTAAAACATCAGTAGTTAATGTTAGATACTAATTTCGAAACTACTTTATAAATTTTTATTAATAATAGAAATGATTTTAGATACCAATATTTTTTTAGTTTATAAAATAGTATCCAACTTAGTCTATATAATAACTAATTATTTTTTTATTTATAAATTAGTTGTTATTTAATGATTTTCTTGTAGTGTAAAAATATTCCTTAAATGTTTCACTTTCTTTTTCACCATGTTTTTTAGTTGAGTCTAGTTAGGAGTCATGCCTATGTTATACTTGTATCATTTGAAAAAAGATTATGCCAAGTCCTTCCAAGTATGTCTTCATCTCACTTTAAGTTAATGTACCAACTAAAGACGAGTCCACGAGGGCTTCTTGAAAGAAATTAATCAACAACTTAATATTATCTTGAGCACATGAGGCCATTTTTCTACCATACATGGTGAGATAATATTTTTTTACATGTATTTCCACTTTATTTATCAAACTCAGGAATCTTGATTTTTTAAGTGTATCACAATATTTATTGTTGGTTTAAGATGTGAAAGATTTGAGAGGCTTCAAAAAGAATCGTGATAGTTTTTTTAATTTGTATCACTAGTGCAAAATATGTAATTTACAACTCACCTTTAAAGACGGTTCATAGAGAACAGTCGTCATAAGCAATGCGGTGGCAATTTTGTAGTTTTTTCAAATTTTAGCCATTTTTTAAGACGGTTGTTCACGAAACCGTCATTACAGGTGAATTTCGTGTGAAAATTAAGACAACTCCCTTGGACTGTCTTTATATGTAGGGAAAATTTTTTAAAAATGGGTACAAAACCACCCGCGCATATCCAACACTCTTTTTTCCCACACTTTCCCTCTTTAATTTTTGGTACTCATTTTCACCACCACTGCACTCTTTCCCTCTCAATGGTCTTCTCACCCATAGCCACCGCGCTCCTCAACAAAGGTCGCTGCTTTCCTCCCATGCTGCAGCCACCAAGCTTGCGTCGACCTCCTCACTCACCGCCGCCATTACAGACACTATCGCGCCACGCCTGAGCCAGCTCCAGCACGAGCTATCTTCACTCACCGGCGTCGCTTCTCCGTGAGCTAGCGCCACTGATGGAAAAATGCTCTTCTTCTAATAGTTATCTTTGTAATTTCTTCTTTGGATGGATTATGAATGAGATCTGAGGAGCGAAAGCATTACAGAAACTCAAGAGGGGTTTCTATGGATTAAAGTGGAGTTCGGAATTTGTGAGAGTGAGAGGTGAGGCCAACTCACTAGGAAAGAGTCTAGGCTAAGTCTTGAAGGAGACTAACCTAGGGAGAACTTAAGAACAAGTAGAATGGCCAAAATTAGGCAGCATTTCATTACTAATTCCAAGTTAAAAATACATGTATAAGAGACTCCTATTTATAGGAGAAAGTCTCTAAAAAACTCTCAAATGAGAGTGTGACAAGTGTCACTACCTTACTGGTGCAAATCCTCTCCACTAAGGAGAAGACATGTGGAGCCTCATGCCTTTCTTGCCTACATTTCTATTTGCACCTCTCTTTTACTATTTTACACTTTACTTTACTTTCTATTTACATCCTTCCCTACTTTGGCCCGAAATACAAGGCCCAAAACTTCCTAACTACTCTATACAATTTTTACAAGGCTAAGAAGAAGAAAAAGACTACAAACTCTTCATTAAAGCTCAATCTTCGTCTATCTTCTTGACCGAAAGTTTCGAGGCTAGACGGTTTTCATCAGCCACGGCCTCTGCGACCGGCGTCGCTTCTCCCTGAGCCAGCAGCATGCACACCGCAGCAGATGACGCCACCTCCCCAAATGAACCCACACTACGCTGTCACCGTGCTGTGCCAGCCACCGGGTTGGTGCTCTCCCTCATCACCGACATCTCTTCCTAGCTGTCCTGCTTCTTAACAAAGTTCCTGCACGAACACGCGAGCTTCTCTGTATTTCAGATTCAGTCCACTTTTCAGGTTAGTATGTTTTAATTTATTATTTAATAATATATTAAATTATATTTTGAACGTGTTTGTTCTGAGTTGGATATTGTTTTTATATATTGAACACACTGATTCTGAGACTAAGGATGTCTGACCTTCGGCAATTTGAATTTATTTTTTAATGATTAGATATATTGAACATCCTGATTTTGAGTTTTCAGTCTGAAGGTGTTCGACCTTTGGCAATTTTGATTTAGTTTTCAATGATGAGATAACTTTTTACATATTGAACACATTGATTCTGAGTCCGGAGGTGTCCGACCTTCGACAATTTGGATTTAGTTTTATAATGAATTAAGTAGTACATTTGATTATATGGAATACTTTGATTCTGAGTCCAGGGGTGTCCGTCCCTTGGCAATTCTGATTTATATTTTCTTAGTTTACCAGTTCTATGGATCGGAGTTGGATTAATACACCACGGATAAGTGATGCTTACGAAAAAAGGGTCGAAGAATTCTTACGGTTTGCACAAAATAATGTCATGAGTAATTATAATGGAGTAAGAATAAGGTGTCCTTGTGTCAATTGTTTGAATGGAAGGATATTGAGTGTTTCCGAAATTAGAGAACATCTTTAGTGTGATGGATTTTTGAAAAATTATACAACATGGACATGGCATGGTGAATTGTTAAACTTGCCAAATGTGTGCGTAGCTTCGAAGGAAGTTGATTTCTCAATGGACGATAGATTAGAAGACATGATTCGTGATGTGGGAGCAGCATCTTTTGCTAATGCAGTTTTCAAAAATATGTCTATTGATGCAGAGACTCCTTTGTATCCCAGTTCAACTAACTTCACGTGATTATCAATAGTGTTAAAGTTGATGAATTTGAAGGCAATGAATGGATGGACTGACAAAAGATTTACTGAATTGCTCCAATTGCTGAAGGACGGGCTTCTAAAAGGAAATACATTACCCAATCGAAATTATGAGGCAAAAAAAATTCTTTTTCCGATGGGTATGGAATATAAAAAAATACATCCATGTCCTAATGATTGTATTTTATATAGAAATGAGTACGAAGATTTAAGAAGACGTCTGATGTGAGTTGATTTTATGATTGTTCAATTTTATGGTGACACTTTACTTAGGATTGAATTTTATGAGACAAGTATGGTGAGAACCTAAGGAAAATCCCCACTGGACATTAACTTAACCAAGTGGTTAAGTAGATGTGAAGGTTCACTTCACAAAGGCAAAAGGAAAAGACATAGATTAAGGTGATTCTGATGCAAAATCAAAACTTAGAATTTAGAAAGGAGAAAAGGAATGCATCAATGGTGTACAAGCCATTCCAAATGATGCTTCCAACTCACAAAGGAGTCTCCAAAACCGAGAACAAGATTAAAGAACAAAAGAAACTAAAGACATAAAATTGGAATGGAATAATGGAAGAGATGATGAAAAAAAGAAGTTATGGAGGTGGAGCAATGGTGAATCATGCCACTTGATAGGATGGAACTGTAACATCCCGCCAAATACTTTTCATATTTATATAATAAAAATAAAGGTAAACAAATATATTGAAGTGAACATAATTATATATATGTAATGGAGTTTCTCCTCACAGGGAGTTTAATACATAATCGGTCAATTTTCCAAAAACGTAAACAAAATTACAGTAAAATAGAAAGACAGGCGATCTCCTAACAGCAAAGGGCGATCTCCTATCAGAGAACGGCGATCTCCTATCAGAAAATAGAAAAAAAGGGTGATCGCCCAACAGGAATAGGAACAGGCGATCTCCTTCCGGCGACCACTCACTGAGGAGCTCTACTTCCTGCAACATCATCTGCTCCCGTGTAAATTATACACGATCATCACAGGTTTAAGAAAAAGCCAAACACAACACCAAAAATCACAGAGTAAGCTAGATATTGGAAAGAGAGTTTATATATGAAACTTTAAAATCAAGATAAAACAAATTTAAGACACCCACGTAAAACCATCAACTAAACACATATTTCACAATTCCTCAAGAGTCGTTCTATTCACATAATTCATCAAGTGTCTATCAATTTCAATGTTTCTCATTTCTCACGTCAGACTTCCACTGACTCATCACACAAGACACTTGACACTACTTCCGGAAGACTCGTGCATTGACTAGACTCAGAGATCTGCACCTGTCATACTACACTGCTGTAATGTTTCCACAGCTATGCGCATCAACACAATCTCGATCTCAATTTCATCACTCTCACAGTATGACAGGGTGAATCCACACAACAGGTCAAGTAGTTATCTTTCAAACACTTACCCATACGTATGAACCTCCATCGACTCTCAACGCCTGAATAACTTCATCTATATGAATTCATTATCTCAGGAGAGTCAGGATATCTCATTATAGACATCACCGATCAATGCACATCCTACACGATCTTACACGGTATTTTCTTTCCTTAAAATACTATGCCTTGATCCCACATTCACAACATTCAATCACATCATGAAACACTTAATGAACGATTCAGTCACAGCAACATTCATTCAACGATTCAGATTTTCGAATATCACATGCATTTCACATTTAAATCTCAAACAGTTTCAAACCGCACTAAAACAGGGGAGTTCGAAAAACAACGCCAAAACCGGCGATCTCATTCAAAAGCAGGGGATTTCGAAACAAAGCTAAAACCAGCGATCACGTCACCCCACACATAAAAACAGAGCATTGTGAAAAGAAATATGAAAACCGGCGACCACGTCGCCCTCACTTCAGAACTTACTCGCCTAACGTTTTTATAAATGTAAAGTACTAGCTTCCCTTACCTGGACTTGCGCAAAACACCAAGAGCTCCAAAACCCCACCGAGCTTAAAGGATGCCTTGGCTCTGTTTTAGCGTCTGGTTTGTAGAACTTGCAGAGAACCTCCCAGGTGCTCTAAGGGCAGTCGTCGCTCGTCGTACTGGTGCTTGAGGATGCCTGAATCGCAGCGCGAAGGAGAGAAAAGGAGAAGAATGAAGGTAAACTCACTCTTGAACCACTACAACGTCCTTTGCCTCTCAGAAGTGGGTTTTTGAATCTTAAACCAACTTGTCCACAAAAGCCGCTGCCACCACCCACTCTGCAGGGAAGTTTGCGTGTACGCTTCCTTGAACAGTACGACTGCGCGTGCCTCTGCGCAGGCCAACACTCTGATGTCACTATTCTGAACCATCCTTTTTGTCTACGTGTCGCGCGTTCAGTACGTTTGATGCTGAGAGCCTGGGTCCCACCTTATCTGTGTGAACTCGACATCGCGCGATAACCTTCCACCGATGACCGCTCGCGCGATGACTATCCACCGATGCCTCATCCTGGAGGACGACCAATGTCTCTCCCTGGGAGACGACCGATGTCTCGCCTTGGCGATGACCGCATGCCTCGCGCCCTGGCGATGCCCGCAAGTCTCGCGCCCTGGCGATGCCCGCATGCCTCGCGCCCGGCGATGCCCGACGACACATCGCCACGCCCTTGCTGTAGGTTCTTCATCCCACTATGTTACGTCCAAGGTAGTATCTCCACATGACTTGGTGACGTTGGTAGCTTCACATTTCCAAGAGTAGGTCAGCACTACTCCTCGTGCGCCCATGCATGCAACACCAAGGACGATTTCTTATGCCCAAGCATAGAGCTTTGCATGCACAGCGTATCTAAGGCTTAACCCACACCTTGATACGTGTGGTTTTGTGGAACCCACTCTGGTTGATCCAGTATCCTGACCACATTCTGAGTGCACTTTCGGCGATCATGTGCACCATAGGCGACTGGCGATCACGTGCAACCTAGGCGACAGGCGATTATGTACTAACCAGGCGATCTCATAGTCTTCTAAACTACACTTTCCTTCCTTTTTATTTTAAATAAAAACATACTTAGAATTCATTTAAAATATATTCCTTTTTATTCCAATTTAATTTTACAGGTCCTTACACGAACCACCAAGATAAGTGAAGGAAGGCCGCCACTTGAGAGCATCATCACCCACAAGATAAGACCAATTTAGGAGGAGCTCACTCACTCACTAATCACACAAGAATTTGTGTATAGTAACTTTACTCTAATTTTCAACTTGCGAATACATGAGGTAGGCCTCCCTATTTATAGATTTAGGAGCCTTGGAAAGCAAGCTTAAAGGGTAGAATGGGAAAAGGGAAAAAAGTGGGCAGCCATAGGGTTGACTAAGTCAATCCCGTATTCTAGGCTTATCCTTCTAGAAATTAGGTCAAAATGCCTTCAAAATGGGCTAGGAACAATCAAGAATGCTAGCCACACCCCCTACTATGCTAAAGGCACTTTATTCTACCTTATTTCTACTATTTGGACCCCTCATTTGAGCCCAATTTATTTACAACAGTTTTCTAAATATTAAAGAAGACTAATAGGAAGAACTTCAAATGTTTTGGCCCTTGTCCATTCCTCCTATGAATGAAGTCTTTATTTGCTTGTTGAGATGACCCTTCAAGTTTAGCATCCTTGGTCATCTTTATGTGGTCGTGGCTTGCATCAATGTCCCAGGTGTGGCTTGTCACGTTATAAGGTTAAAGTTGGTTAGAATGATGAAATTGATGACTTTGGCTCAAAGGAAGGTCCTCCTGCTAAGGTTGTTTGGTATCTTCCAATAATCCCAAGGCTTAAGCGTTTGTTAGTAAATACAGATGATGCTAAAAACCTTAGGTGACATGCAGATAATAGAAAATGTGATGGACTACTTCGTCATCCAGTTGATTCTTTGCAGTGGAAGAAGATTGATAAAGAATTTCCTGAATTTGGAAAAGAATCAAGAAACTTAAGACTTGGATTGGCAACTGATGGAATGAATTCCTTTGGAAATTTAAGTAGTAATCATAGTTCATTGCCCATTTTGTTATTGATTTACAACTTACCTCCTACTTTGTGTATGAAGCGCAAATACATGATGTTATGTATGATGATCTTTGGTTCGAAAACAACCTAGAAATGACATAGATGTTTATCTTAATCCATTGATTGAAGATTTGAAATTATTGTGGAATGAAGGGGTTGATGTCTTTAACACGTTTAAGGATGAATCTTTTCGATTGCGTGCAATGTTATTTTGTACTACCAATGATTTCCCTGCATATGGGAACTTGTCAGGTTATAATGTGAAAGGTCATAAAGCATGTCCAATATGTGAAGAGAAGACATCATATGAGCAGTTGAAACACGAAAGAAAAACTGTGTATCTTGGGCATCATAGATTTTTAAAAAAGTATCATCCGTATCGTAGATTGAAAAAAGCTTTTAACGGATACCAAGAACATGACATTTGTCCGACTCCCTTAAGTGGCCTTGAAATTTATGAAAAGATAAAAAATGTTAATGTGACTTTTGGAAAAATGAAGAAGAAGCAAATTGTGAGTGAAATATGGAAGAGATCAATCTTTTTTTATCTTCCGTATTGGTGTAAGTTAGATGTTAGACATTGCATGGATGTAATGCACGTAGAAAAGAATATGTGCGACAGTCTGATAGGAACACTTCTAAACATTAAAGGCAAAGCAGAGGATGGTGTGAATGCACGTCCAGATATGATTGAGATGAATATACAAGAGGAATTGGCACCACGAGAAGTTGGTAAACATACATACTTGCCTGCAGCGTGTTACACTTTGTCAAAGAAAGAGAGAACAAGTTTTTGTGAATGTCTTAAAGGTGTTAAGGTACCACAAGGTTACTCTTCAAATGTTAAGAGTCTTGTATCTATGAATGATTTGAAACTAATTGGCTTAAAGTCTCATGATTTTCACGTTCTAATGCAACAATTACTACCGGTGGCTATTCGTGGAATCTTACCAAAAAATGTTAGGCATACAATCACTCGATTGTGTTCATTTTTCAATTCCATATGTAGTAAAGAGATTGACTTTCAAAAGTTGGATGAACTTGAAGAAGAAATAATTGTTATCTTGTATCAACTTGAGATGTTTTTTCCTCCATCTTTTTTTTATATCATGGTACATTTGGTTGTTCATGTTGTAAGAGAAATTAGATTTTGTGGGCTAGTTTATATGCGATGGATGTATCCAGTTGACCGATACATGAAGATTTTGAAGGGATACGTGAAGAATCAATGTCATTTGGAAGCTTCCATTATTGAAAGATATATTTCAGAAGAATCTATCGAGTTTTGTTCGGAGTACTTTTCAAAACCCAAATCTATAGGAGTTCCTGAAAAATGTTGGCACTCTCGTAGATATATAAGTAAATCTTCAAAAGGTGTACATGTCATAAGCAAATCTAGAGAAGAGGTTCTGCAAGCACACTTGTATATCCTTAATAACACTGATGAGGTGTTACAATACTTAGATACACACAAAGACATTGTCAAATATAAGAATCCAAGACAATCAGAAAAATGGGTGTTAATTGAGCATAACAAAACTTTCATGTCATGGTTTAAGCAACAGATCATGAATGATCCATCAGCATCTGAAACATTAACATGGCTTGCAAACGGTCTCAAGTTTGATGTTTTATGTTGTTCTGGCTATGAAGTAAATGGTTGTTTATTTTACACAAAGTCTCGAGATGATAAAAGTACAGTGCAAAATAGCGGAGTCATCTTAGAGGCAGAGTTTATGCAATTTTCAACTTCAAAGGATCAAAATCCTATTGTGGGATCAATGGCTTATTGTGGTGTCATATGAGAGATTTGAGAAGTTAGTTATACCAAGTTTATTGTAGCTCTTTTCAAATGCAAGTGGTTTGACAATAAGACTGGTGTCAAAGTTGATGAATCAGGAATGACTTTGGTTGACTTTCGAAAGATAAATTATGATGACGAACCATTCATAATGGCATATCAAGCTTCCCAAGTTTTCTATGTCCAAGATTCTACATCTGAACACTGGTTTGTTATGCTAAATGGAAAAAAGCAACATAATGACGCAAAAGATACAAACAATGAAATTTGTGAGATTAAATCACTTACAAGAGCGACAATCAATAAAGAGTATGAGGATGTTGCTGATGTTGTACATGCAACTCAAAATGATCATGACAAAGGAATGTATATTTGTATATGCATGTGCTTCCCGTTTAGTTTTACAATATATAATTTTTATTATATTTCATATTTTTTATGCTTATCATATTTGTTTGATAACAGGAAAATGGCAGAAAATAAAGTTCCTCGTTCAAGAACTGGTAGAGGACCCACAAGATTATAGAATATGTTTAAGAAGAAAAATGATGGTAAAAAAAAAACATTAACTATTGATATCAACACTGGTGTGGCCACTGGGTCATTTGCAAAGGAGTTTAGCAATTATCTCGGAGTACTTGCTCGTGAAAGGATCTCTATCTTAACGAATTCCTGGGATCACGTGACCGAGCACGAGAGAAACATGATTTGGCAAGATATTCTGGTATGTAAGTTTTTTACATTGTTCAATCTGAAGTTCGTTTATACTTTGTTCAATTTGAACTTTGTTTATGAACTAATTATCTCAAATAATGTAGACGTATTATGAGATCTCAAATGTGGAAACCTTGAGAGCAAAAGTTCTTTCTAATGTGAGTGTGAAGTTTCATCAATTTAAATCAAATTTGACAAGAATAAATATATATATATATATATATATATATATATATATATATATATGGTACAAGGAAAGGAGAAAATCTTTGTACAAAATACGCATCCCTTGATGAAGAAACTTGGCAACAGTTTGTGAAGATTCGAGAAACTGAGAAATGGCAGGTAAATATCACTTGTTATATTTGGATGTAGTTTATATTAACGTATTATTAACTTTTGAATGTTGATGATAGGATGTTCGGAAGAAAGCAAAAGCCAATCAGGCACATAATCAAACCCCACACTTATTGTCCCGTGGTGGTTATAAGATGTTAGTGCAAAAGATGCTTGAAGAAAAGATTAAAGCACATTCTACTTCCATTGAGGAATGGAATAGTGTAGATTCTTTGAGGCCTCCATCCCCACCAGCCCGACATGAGATGTGGAAGGGTGCCTATATAAAGCCATCAGGGACATGGAGTTCTAAGCAATCAGAAGAAACAACTGAATGAATTGTAAGAAATATGTTCTCTATGTGTTATTTTAAATTCAATGTGTAGAAGTTTGACAATTTATTTTAAATTTGTTTTAGGATTATCTTGCCAAGAAATCAACACAGGGGACTTTTATTCCATGTGGTCCCGAAGAAATTCTTAATGTTGCTATCGAACGACCTGAGCACCCTGGACGTGTTCGTGTAGCTGGATATAGGGTTCGGATTTGGTCATACTTTGGAAACTTGTCACATAGCAAGGAACAATCGTACAGTCAACCTAGCCAAGAGTACTTGCTACAGTTACGACAACAAATAAAGGTTGAGGTAACTCAAGAGATTAAAGAAAGCTTAATGGACGAGTTTAATAAGCGGATGGATAGAGAGTTTGAAAAGCAGTGGGAAGGTTTAGGACTCTCGCAGCAACCACCTACTATGGAACAAGATCACTCACCTCCGCCTCCTATCAAGAAAGTCAGCACTAAAGGGAGTTGTTCGGCAGTTAATCTATCAAGGGATGACTTTGGCTCAACTAGCCAATGCGAGTTATACGTTGAGTATAATTCTTTGACCCGATTTGTTGCCCTAGGTAAGTCTTATGAAAGGGTCACAATGTTACATAATGTGCCTCTTCCTGCTAATTTGATAAAGGTCACAGTGGAGAAGGTCCTTTATGGTGATGTTGAACTTCCTGTGCCGACATCAGAGGTGACAATTGTAGCAGGGGCATTACTTACTTTCGTTGCCTGGCCTAGACATCTCGTCAGATCTATAGACTCTATAGTATATCTTTGCACTAATAGGATTATATATCAGACCTATAGACTTTACGATATATCTTTGCACTAATTATTTGTTTCTCTAATGATGAGTAGGTACCTAAAATAGAACTGCCTTTGCGAAAGAAGAAAAAGTTCTCGAATGATGATCCTATGGCGGCATTGATGGAAGTTGCTAAAGCTTTAGATGTGTACCGACCAGTCCTCGGACACTGAGAACAGCTAGTAAGGTGAGCCACGTCAGCTGGGTCCCACAGCATGGGCCAAAGCCACATGGACTGGGTCCCACAAGTAGTATGGACTAGTGGGGTGATTAGTCATCAGCGTGTCAATCACCAGAGTGGACTGATGTGTCCTCGTCGCTCTGCAAGGTGATGAGTCCTCGACAATAGAGTGGGACGATGTGACATCGGTCTTGGGTTTTTTGAACAACAGAACTAAAACATCTAACGTGGATCCCGAGAGAAGATCAGTTATCAGCAAAATGCCCAGAGGTAGGGAGAGGCTTTAGTCACGAAGCACCCATGCGTGTGGCAGGAAAAACACAGTTAGGTGCAGAGTCTTGGAGGGTAGAGTGCCTATCAAGATTAGGGTTTCCAAGTGAGGCCGCATGCACAGCACATGAATAGTGAAGGCATTCCCAGGACAGATGGCCCCAGAGATTAGGTACACGAGGGGGTACCCAGGTGGCCATCCTGTTAGAAGTTGCACTCCAGTTAAGGGAAGCCTTACGCGCTAGATTGCCCTAAGTCTGGGTGATAGCAGCGCAAGGGTATTATTGTAAACCCTAAATATGGGTAGTGCCGCAGAGGAAACCCTAGACTATATAAAGGGTAGTAAAACACTTCACAAAGGTACGCAGTTTCTAGACCTAAAACTAAGATACTCATTACACTTGGTGTACTTGCCCTAGTTTTTTAGTTGAGCGTCGAAGTGCAAACGGCCTCTAGGGCGCCCCCTTTCTATCCTGCAGGTGTAGGTTGTTTCAAGACAGCAAAGCATAATTCAAGGTGAGGGAAGGAGGCATGTTATCGTCGTAGAGTCAACTGACAGGAGAGTCAACCGGCAAGAACATTTGGTGCCCACCGTGGGGCCGAAGTAAAACAAGGTCCCATATACAAGCGAAAGAGGAGAATCCAGCAACATGAGGAATACCAGGCAAGGATCTGTCCCGCCAAATGGGGGTGAGAGCGTTACCATGCAACAACTCATGGAAACGATTCGTGCCCTCCAAGAGACGGTGGCGGAATCTAGGGCAGATCAGGTGCATATGCAGATGGACCTAGCCACATCACAGGCCAGGAATAAGGAGCTGCACAGGGCGAATGAGGAATTGCGCGTGAATATGCATAATTTGCAGCAAGCAGGGGATCGTGTGGTGGATGATCGGGATCCACCAACACCACCTACAACGTTCCCAATGCCCTTCTCGCAAGCAATCATTGACACGGTGGTCCCAGCCACCTTCATGGGTCCTAAGACTATGTTCATAGGGGTGGAAGATCCAGAAGCGCATCTCACAGCATTTCACACATAGATGATGCTATCAGGGGGATCAGATGCGGTGCATTGTAAGCTTTTTATGACCACATTGACTGGGACAACGCTGGAGTGGTTCATCAGTCTGCCTGAGGGACACATCACGTCCTTCGTGCAGTTTTCTATGCTGTTTAGGGAGCAATATATCGTCAATCGGGCTCCCCCGCCAGTGTCTTATGATCTCTTTGATGTGAGGCAATGGGAGTCCCTGAGGGATTATCTCAATCGCTTCGGAGCGATGGTGGTGAGGCTACACACCAAGGACGAGGATATGGTGGTGCATGCCTTCAGGAAGGGAATACTACCAGGACCCTTCAGGGAGTCACTTATCAGAAGTCGCCCTAAAACCTTTAGCGATATCAGGCGTCGCACCGCTGCTCACATCGCGGCTAAGGGGGAACTCAATGAGAAGTGTGAAAGCGCGGCCCCTTCACGATCGCGGGTACCCAGTCGCCCTCAGCCCATGCGGGTGCATGAGGCGACGACGGAGAAGAGAGCCCTGGGAAGGCAAAAGCCCTATGAAGTCAGGAAGCCCCATACCAGGGCACGCACGAAGGAGGATGTGCCCCCCAGACATAACTTCCTGGTAGCACTGAAAGAGTTTATCATCATTCCTAATGTGGCGGAAAGGCTAAAGATACCCCCAAAGACAGACAAGAGAGTGGGGCCCAACAAGAACGCATGGTGCGAGTTCGATCAGGCATTTGGCCATCCCATTCACAACTGTCTGGCCCTAGGTCATCAGTTGGATGAGTTGGTCAAGAGCGGTTTCTTGAACGATTACCTGTGAGAGTCACCAAGGGAAGAGGTGGTAGTGGCTCCAAGGGCTGACCAAGGGCACGAGGTGCCCATACATGGCGAGATCCATACCATCTCAGGTGGATTCTCAGGAGGAGGGTGCACCTCATCGCAGCGCAAGAAATACGTGCGGTCAGTGATGGTAGTAGAAGCACGTGAGGACGATCACTTCCCGGATGTGGACCTCACATTTACGAAGGCAGATCACCTGGACGTTGTTCCCCACGATAATGATCCAGTGGTGATATCGGTGGTTACCATGGGAAGGAGGGTGCATCGGGTCCTTATTGATCAAGGAAGTTCAGCCGATGTGATGTTTTGGTCGACCTTTAACAAGTTGCAATTGTCTCCAGACCAGTTAGGACCTTATACTGGCTATTTGTATGGGTTCGCAAGAGACCAGGTCGAGGTACGGGGATATATAGAACTGAGGACCACTTTCACTGATGGAGTGGCCTCCCACACCGAGAACATCAAGTATCTCATTGTGAATGCCCCATCAGCTTACAACGTGTTGTTGGGCAGGCCAGCGCTGAACAGACTGGGAGCGGTGCCGTCGATGAGGCACATGAAAATGAAGTTGTCCTCAATGGAAGGAGTAGTGATAACCATCAGGTTAGACCAGAAGGAGGCTAAGAAGTGCTATGAAAATAGCCTCAAAACAAGGAAAGGAGTGTGCACAGTGACCACCCAACCACCAGGTGGAGAGTGCGCTGACGCTGACCTGCCCCGAGGAGGAGTCGAGGTTACACGAGTAGAGGTTGCCCTAGAAAGACGACCTGAGCCAGCAGAAGGGGTAATAGAGAGGGAGATTGGAGGCAGGATATTCAAGCTTGGAAAATCTCTATGCCAAGAAGATACACAGGACCAAGTGGCGGGAGTCATAGAGCGACACTTGGATGCATTCGCTTGGTCTACCTCAGATATGCCAGGCATCGACCCTAATTTTTTGTGTCATCGCCTGGCGCTGAATCCCCAAATCAGACATGTCCGTCAGAGGAGAAGGAAATTCAATGAAGAGAGGAGACAAGTGATTAAGGAAGAGACGCAGAAGTTGTTCAACGCTGGCTGATGGAAGAGGCCCAAGCCCAAGCCCAAGTCCAAGCCCAAACCTGTTCTTGCCGGTTGACACGCCTGTCAGTTGACTCCACGACACTCACGCACCACCTTCCTCACGTTGATATGTGCTTGGTTCTTTGCGAAACAATCTGCACCTGCAAAAGAGAAAGGGGCGCCCTAGAGGCCGTTTGCACTCCGACGCTCAAGTCAGTGTAGGGCAAGAAACACCAAGTGTATTGAGTTTCTCTGTGTTTACGTCTAGAAACTGCGTACCTTTGTGAAGTATTTTACTGTCCCTTATATAGTCTAGGGTTTACTGTGCCGCTAGCCCTAATTAGGGTTCGCTGCGCTGCTAGCCATATTCAGGGTTTACTAGAATACCCTTGCGCCGCTATCACCCAATCTTAGGGTAATCTAGAACATAAGGTTTCCTTCTCTGGAGTGCAAACTTTAACAGGGTGACCACCTGGATGCCTCCTTGTGCACCTAGTCTCTGGGGCCACCTGTTCTGGGAGTGCCTTCACTGTTCACGTGCCATGCATGTAGCTTCACTGGGAAATCCTAGTTCTGATGAGTACTCGACCCCTCAGGACTCTGCACGTAACTGTGCTCTCCCTGCTACCCGCATGGGCACTTCGTGATCCAGGCCTCTCCCTACCTCTGGGTATTTAACTGGTCATTGGCCCACACTGGGAACCAATCTTAACTGTTCTGGTTACGTTGTTCAAATCACCCAGGACCGATGTCACCTCGCCACACTCTGTTGCCAAGGACTGATCACCCTGCGAAGTGACGAGGACACATCAGCCCTTTCTAGTGACCATCACGCTGATGACTACTCACCTTTCTTTGTGGGAACATGCTGATGACTCATCACCCTTCTCTGTAGGCTGAGGACTAATCACCCCTTTCTGTAGGCTGATGACTCATCGCCCTTCTCAGTAGGCTGATGACTAATCACCTCTCTCTGTAGGCTGATGCTGATGACTCATCACCCTTCTTTGTAGGCTGATGACTAATCACCCCTTTCTGTAGGCTGATGACTAATCACCCCTTTCTGTTCAATACCCCTTGTGGGGTCTACTCCACGTGGCTTTGGCCCATGCTGTGGGACCCAGCTGACGTCCGAGGACTGGTCAGTACACAAGCCCCCCAGTCTCAAGCTGTTAACTTGTTTCAGCGAAGAGACTAAGTGATGGGCGAGGACTGGTCGGTACAAAACCCATGTTCAAGTCCAAGACCTAGCTCAAGCCCACCAAATAGAAGATATGGGCCAACTACAAGGGCTATGACAAGAAGAATACAAGAGGATTGGGACACTGCTACTGATGGCAGAGAGACTTTCCTCTACATGATAAAGATGTCATAAGTTTAGTGTAGAAGTAGAATTTAATTTTCTTGTCAAAATTAGAATAGGAAAACAATTGTAATTTTCTTAGAATTAATTTTGGCACTTAAAACACCAACCTAGGTTAATTTAGGGTTTTTAAAACCACTAAATTAACTAAGGCTGGTTTGGAAAGCCTAGAGAGGGTAAGCGTGAAATACTAATCACACCCCTCCCATGTGCTCTCATTTTTAGGCTCCACCTTGAGGAGAATTTCACTTTGAATTTCCCTCTACTTTCATTTGAATTTTCAGCCTTCTAAACCCTATAAATAAGAGGGCTTGGCTCATGTAATTCTCAAGATTAATTTCAGTGAAATTGCTGCCAACTTTGTGCCAATTATCACTCTTGTCTCCTACCTCTAGGATAGACACCTTAGTCTTCATTCTTCATCTTTTCCATGTGAGATGGCCTCACCACTCACTCTCCACACCTAACACTTCACCTTCAAGGTTTCCCCAGCTCCTAGGAGTGCCTTGCACGCTTCCAACCATTGCTTCCGCCACCTTTAAATTCGTTTTCAGCTCATGGAAGAAAGCACTCAAGCTAGGCTACATCACTGGCCATATAAGGGAAATACAATACCCTGAATGGCTAGCGAATGTGGTATTGGTAAAGAAGGCCAATGGGAAGTGGAGGATGTGTGTGGACTGCACTAACCTCAATAAGGCATGCCCAAAGGACTCTTATCCTTTGTCGAGTATCGATGCGTTGGTAGATAGCGCCTCAGGCTGCAAGCTGCTCAGCTTCTGGGAGATGCTTTTTCTGGTTATAACCTGATCAAGATGCACCCAATGGACGAGTGCAAGACAGCGTTTATGAATGAGCTATCCTGCTACTGTTACACGGTCATGCCATTTGGGTTGAAAAACGCAGGTGCCACCTACCAAAGGCTGATGGACAAGGTCCTTACACCCATGGTAGGACGTAACATGTAAGCCTACGTGAATGATATGGTGGTGACATCACAGGTGAAGGATCAGCACGTCACTGATTTGGAGCAGCTATTTACTACGATAGTTAAGTACAAGCTGAAGCTGAATCCAGAGAAGTGCGTTTTTGGGGTGGAGGCAGGCAAGTTTCTCGGCTTCTTGCTCATCGAACGTGCGATTGAGGCCAACCCAGACAAATGCGTGATGATCCTTGCTATGAGGAGCCCGACGTCGGTAAAGGAGGTGCAACAGTTGACAGGTCGGATGGCTGCCCTCTCCAGGTTTGTGTCAGCGGGAAGGGATAAGGGCCACCACTATTTTCAGTGCTTGAGGAGGAACAACAGGTTCTTGTGGACCAAGGAGTGTGAGGAAGCATTCCTCAAGCTGAAAGAATACCTGGCCAGCCCACCGGTGTTGTGCAAACCTCAGATCAGCACCTTGTTACGTTTGTATTTCACAGTCACTGAGAAGGCAGTGAGCTCAGTTTTGGTGCAGGAGCAAGATCAAAGCCAAAAGCCCATCTATTTTGTTAGCAAGGTGTTGCAAGGGCCTGAGGTGAGATTCCAGGCCATAGAGAAGGCGGCACTGGCCGTGGTGTTCTCTGCGCATAGGCTTCGCCATTACTTCCAGAGCTTTACAGTGGTGGTGATGACAGACCTGCCCATTCGTAAGGTCTTGCAGAAGCCAGATGTAGCAGAAAGGATGGTGTGATGGGCAGTATAGTTGTCAGAGTTCGACATACAGTATGAGCCCAGAGGCCCAATCAAAGGCCTAGTCTATGCTGACTTCGTAGCCGAAATGTCCTCGGCAGAAACCCAGCAGAACGAGTCTGACTTCAGATGGGTGCTCTCAGTAGATGGGTCTTCTAATCAGCAAGGTAGTGGAGCTGGGGTGATCTTGGAAGGACCAAAGGGGCTATTGATTGAGCAGGCCCTATGGTTTGCCTTCAAGGCCAACAACAACTAGGCAGAGTATGAGGCTCTAATCGCTGGAATGCTGTTGGCCAAAGAGATGGGTTCGCAGAGTCTTCTGGCAAAAGGTGACTCCCTATTGGTCACGGGCCAAGTGGCGGGAGAGTACCAAGCCAAAGACCCTCAGATAGCGTCCTATCTAGAGTATGTCCAGGTATTGAAGAGTTTCTTTGCAACTTTTGAGTTGGTGCATGGGCCCAGAGATCAGAATGCCCGAGCCGACTTGTTAGCAAAACTTGCCAGCTCGAGCAAGGGGGGCAGGCAGAGGACGGTCATCCAGGAGACCCTGAGGACACCTCGCACCTATATGGCTGATAACTTGGTAGGACTCCACCAGATTAGCCAGTCAGACGGTGGGAAGAGGAGTCATCGGTCATTGACCCAAGAAACTTTGAAGAAGCCAAGGGTCAATGCGTACGTGGTGTTGGAAGAGGTGTCGTCGCAAGTCTGCCTAGTGTAGAGTGGAGAAACGTGGATGACGCCTTATAAGTGCTACTTGGCTGATGGGATGTTGCCAATGGAGCCAATCGAGGCGAGGAAAGTAAAGAAGAACTCAACCAAGTACACACTCATCGATGGAGAATTGTACAGGCATGGGTTCACACATCCTATTCTGGTGTGCATATATGGTGAGCAGTGCATGCGGATAATGGCGGAGCTCCACGAAGGAATATGTGGGAACCACATTGGCAGTCGGGCTTTGGCATCCAAGGCCATTCGAGCAGGGTATTACTAGCCAACCATGAGGGAAGATTGCACGAAGTATGCGCAGCGGTGCAAGCAGTTCCAACTTCACGCTGATTGGCACAAGGCGCCACCAGAAGAGCTCAGGTCGATATATAGCCCCTGGCCATTCCTCACATGGGGAATTGATATCCTGGGGCCTTTTCCTTTGGCAGTGCGGCAGATGAAGTATCTCGTGGTCACCATAGAATACTTCATGAAGTGGATCGAGGCTGAACCAGTAGCACAAATCACAACCCATAAGATCCAGCACTTTGTGTGGAAGAACATAATATGTCATTTTGGCGTACCCAAGCGCTTGGTTTCTGATAATGGCACCCAGTTTGCAAGCCAACAGTTGGGGAAGTTATGTACTGAGTTGGGAATCAAACAAGTGTTTGCATCTATCGAGCACCCTCACACTAATGGGCAGGTTAAGTCAACCAATCGAGTCTTACTCAGAGGACTGAAAAGAAGGCTGGAGAAGGCCAAGGGGACTTGGGCTAAGGAGGTTCCCGGAATTGTGTGGGCCTACCATACCACTTCTCAGTCCACCACCAAGGAGACCCCTTTCAGCTTGGTATACGATTCAGACGCCATGATCCCTGTAGAGATCCTGGAGAGCTCACCACATTTCCAGAACTTTGTGGCTGAGGAGTCCAACGAAGAAAGGAAAGTGAATTTGGATCTCTTAGATGAAGTAAGGGAAGAGGCAGGAATCAAAGCCGAAGCATTGAAGAGAAGGGTTGAGCTCAAACACAGTTCCAAGTTGAGGGCTCGGCAGTTCCAGGTCGCCGACCTAGTGATGCGGAAGGCATCTCCCTACCAAATAGAGAACAAGTTGTCCCCCAAGTGGACTAGTCCCTTTAGAGTGACAGAGGCCCTGGGAAATGGGGCGTACAGGCTTGAGACTCTGGAGGGTGGTCCGATTCCTCGTACATGGAATGCGACTCACCTAAAGTTTTATTTCAGTTAAGATTATTATGTAACATTGTACACAGTTTTGGGGACACTCTTTTTCCCTTAAAAGGGTTTTTTAATGAGGTCACCCAATAAAATTTTCAGTTAAGACATATTCTTGAACGTTTTTCTACAATGCAACTAAGAACCTGTCATTTGAGGTTAGAGGTCTCGACAGTTGGAAGGTAGGTTCGTAAAGAACACCCCCTTTTCAAGTGAGAACTCCCAACTTGAACAGAAAGGTTCACCAGTTAAATCCTCCTTCGCCTATGAGCGATGAGAGGTCAGTAAGAACCTGTCATTTGGGGTTAGAGGTCTCGATAGTTGGAAGGTAGGTTCGTAAAGAACACCTTCTCTTCGAGTGAGAACTCCAAACTTGAACAGAAAGGTTCACCAGTTAAATCGTCTTTTGCCTATGGGCAATGTGAGGTCAGTTAAGAGTCTATCACTGGGTGTTAGAGGTCTCAAAAGTGGGAAAGCAGGTTCGCATAGAACGCCCTCTCTTCGAGTGAAAACACCCAAGCTGAATAGAAGGGTTCGTCGGTGGAATCTTCCTTTGCCTATGGAGGATGAGAGATCGGTTAAGATTCATCAGCTTGGGTTAGAAGTCTCTGAAATCGAAATGGAAGGTTCACAGGGAACGCCTCCCTTTTCAAGTGAGAACACCAAGGACGACTCGTACCAGCCAAGACTTTCCTTGTCTCCAGCAAGGAAAGGTCGGGTAATTACGAAGTAAGGCAAATATAGATCGGTGCTAGAAGTTTTAAGAAGATAAAGGGAGGGTTCGTAATGGACACTCTTCCCTCAAGTGAAAGCACCCTAGTTGAACAGCAGGATTTACCAGTGAGACCCACACACGCCTATGGGCGATGAAAGGTCAGTGAGGTGACATTCAGTTGGAGAATATAGTCCATGCACCAAGTCTTGCCCACGGTGTAGTCTCCTATCCTAAAGAAAAGAAGAATCATTCTCATAATGTCTTATCAGAGTTAAGCGCACTACACAACAATAAGTCAAAATTATTAAGTACAATAAAGCATCCAAGCGACCACTGAGTTCTAAAGATGGAAATGCGCAAGAAAGATATAAGGCGTCAAGACGAACAAGTTTATGTGCACAAAGTTAAATATATATTTATTGGATTGGAAGAACAGTTACAAAAGATGATTACAAGAAGTCCAGCTACAGAATATAGCTGCTCAAGAGACCTATCTGGGCATTATTTGCCCGTCGACTACCTGCATAGATACAGAGAAGGGTGAGAGGTCCATCTCAGAATGCGCGCAGGCAACCTGAGTAAGGGCATCGCCAAAACCCTCCCCGTAGGCGTCGGCGGCTTCTTCAGTCAGTTCTGCCTCGATCTTCTTGAACAACTCAGCTTGTTGGGCAAGCTCTTCCTCAACTTTGCCCAACTGAACTTCTTGGTTGGTAGCCCTCTCCTCCAGCTTGGTCATTTTAGTTTGGGCCCCCTCCAACTGCTCCTCTAGGTCGATGATTTTGTTTCGGAGGGGGAGGATCTTGGCCTCAAGCTGGAGGGCCTCCTGCCCCTCAGCGAAGAGGAGCTTCTTGGTTTCTTTTTCTGACTGGCAGAGACTGCTCAGCTTCTGGTTCAAAGTAGCCTCGTGCTTCGCAGCCAATTGGACTTGAAGCTCCAACTCTTTCTTCTGTTCTAACTCCCTCTCTAGTTGGGCCACCCTGGCTCTTAGCTCCACATCAGCATCCCCTCGGATTAGCAAGACACTGGAGGCGGCGAGGAACTCACCAAGGCCATGGCTGACGCGGTCCCTTCACTAGTGCAAAATGAGTAAAAGAATGCTATTTATTTAATGCGGTTTGCGCTCATACGCATTCGTAAAAAATGCGGTGGCATTTTTGAAATTATTTTGATTGGCGCTTGATTTACAAATGCGGCTATTTGAATAGCCGCCTTTGTAATTCAAGCGTATTGATTTACAAATGCGGTTATTTTAATAACTGCATTTGTAAATCAAAATGCTTTGATTTACAAATGTGGTTATTCAAATAGCCGCATTTGTAAATCAAACGCCTTGATTTACAAATGCGGTTTTACATTTTAGCCGCATTTGTAAATAGTTTTTTACCCTAAATTTTGAAGCACGCTACACTTTCCTACTTCTCCTCTTGCCTTTTGTTTGCATTGTTCCTGCGCTCGCGAACGTTGTTGGAGTTCATCTTCCTCTGCATCTTCATTAATTTGGGTCATATTGTATGTTCTCTTGAATCGTTTCTTCCTCTACATCTTCACTATGTATAATATTTTTACGTTTTCATTATATTTGTTTATTTTCCTTGCATTGGTGGTCAAAGGTAGTGTTTCATTAGCTTCGCTGCTCCGTCACTGCTCCGCCACCGCTCCGTCACTGTTCCGCCACCGCTTCCGCTACTGCTGCTGTTGCTGGCGCTCTCTTGCCACTCTTCACCACCAACGTTCGTTCACACACAAGGTTGGTGTGGTTTTTTAAATTTTTTGAATTTTTCTTTAATATTTTGAATTTATTTTTTTATGTATTATAATTTGTATATTTTAAATTTTATATTATTTAATATTTATTAAATTTTGATTTTTTTTTTAAATATCAGAAGCATATATAAGTGCGGTTACAAGAAACAACTGCACTTGTAAATAGTATTTATAAATGCGGCTATATAACCGCATTTGTATCTCTTTGATTTACAAGTGCGTGTTGATCAAATGCGGCTATATAGCCGCATTTATAAATATAAAAAAACCGCACTTGTTCTATGTTTTTGCACTAGTGCTTAGTGAATTCCTGTCCAGGGCCTCCATCGCCTCCTTGGCGGGCAGGTGAGCAAGGGTCTATTGGAGAAGAGGTGGGAGTTCTAGGGCAGGAGGTCCTTGGTCAGCTAGGGGAGCATTCTCTCCCCCACCTTCGAGCGCCAGAAATGGCTCGGGGGGAGAAGAGGCGCTGGGGGGATGCTCCCTGAAGGATGGAGGTTGCCCCTCTGTGGCAGAAGAGGTTGCCGCGGCAACCTCCACCCTGTTTCTCTTGAAGACGAGGCCTGAACAGGTGTCCTCGTCCTTAGAAATTACCACCGCAGCTCCCCTCTTGTGTTTACTTTCGGAGGTAGGGCCTAGGCCAGCCACGGCGGGGGAAGAAGGGCCAGCAGGGCATGAACCACCTATTGTGCAGCGACCCAGCAGATCAGCCAGCCTCTTCTTTTTTCCAGCATCCAACACCATATCTGCAACAAACAGCAAGTAATGAGAAGTGGCACACAATTACTAAATGTAGATGCTGAGGGTTTCAGCATCATACTCGTGCCTGATCACCTGGGCAGTGTTAAATACCACCCTCGAGCTAGCACGAAGTTGGCACAGGTCGTGGTCAAAGGGCGTCGGCTCCTCGAGCCCTCTGGGTTTCTTGAATCTCAGCTTCTCCACCCAATATAAGGGGAACCCTTCCAGCATGGTGGAGTCGTAGGAGCTGCAGCAGACCCTAAAGAACTTCCCTTTGAAGCCTTTGTAGGACTGCTGGAAGAGAATTAGCAGAACTCTCCCCGCCACCCCATTGAGGCTTACCCAAAGCCTCTTCCCAGGGCTCTTCGCCTCGAAGAAGTATAGGAAGATGTCCACCGAGGGAGTGAACCCTAGGTTGTTGCAGAGGATGGAGAAAGCCCTGATGAAGGCCTAGCTATTAGGGTGCAGCTAGGCTGGCACCACGTTCAGCTCGGTGAGCAGAGCCCTTTTGAACCCAGTGAAGGGCAGACGGACTTTGACTCGTTTGAAAACGGTGGCCTAAAGGAAGAAGAAGGGCTCCCCGTCGTTGCAGCGGTCATCGGCGCATACGGGTTCTCCCTCAGTGCAGGGTCGAACCAAAACGTACGTGTAAGGACCTGTACTTTTGGATTGGAAAAAAAGGGTATATTTTAAATGAATTCTAAGTATGTGTTTATTTAAAATAAAAAGGAAGGAAAGTGTAGTTTGGAACTCTATGAGATCGCCTAGTAGTACATGATCGCCGGTCGCCTGCTACACATGAGCGCCAGGGCGCGAGGCATGCAGGCATCGCGCGGGCGCGAGGCATGCAGGCATCGCGCGGGCGAGAGGCATGCGGGCATGGCCAGGGCGCGAGAGGCATGCGGGCATCACCAGGGCGCGAGGCATGAGAGCGTCGCCAGGGATAGACATCGGTCGTCTTCCAGGACGAGGGAGACATCGGTCGTTCTCCACGATGAGTCAGCGGTGGAAAGTTGTCGCGCGATGACGAGCTTCACACAGATAAAGTGGGACCCAGACTCCCAGCATGAAACGTCCTGCACACGCGTCACGTAGACAAAAAGGGTGGTTCAGAGTGGTGACATCAGAATGTTGGCATGCGCAGGAGACACTCGCGGTCGTACTGTTCAGGGCAGTGGTTGGCATGCACCAGAGACAACAGTGGTCGTACTGTTCAGGGCAGTGGTTGGCATGCACAAGAGACAACAATGGTCGTACTGTTCAGGGCAGTGGTTGTCAGGCTTTCCTGCAGAAGGGGTGGCAGCAGCAGCATACGTGGACAGGTAGGCTTGGATTCAAAAGCCACTACGGGAAGGCAAAGAGCGTTACAGACTCAAGAGTGTTAGAGTGAGTGCAAACTTCCTCCCTCCCTTCTTCTCTCCTTTGCGTTGTGACTCAGGCCACCTCAAGCATCAGAGTGACAAGCGACGTTTGCCCTTAGAGCACCTAAGAAGTTCTCTGCAAGTTCTACAAACCAGGCACTGAAAACAGAGCTAAGGCATCCTTCAAGCTCGGTGGGTTTTGAGCTCTCGGTGTTTTGCGCAAGTCCAGGTAAGGGAAGCTAGCCTTCATTTTCAATACAAGCCATAGATTAGCTGTTTCTGAAGTGAGGGCGACGTGGTCGCCAGTTTCCTGTTTCTTTTCGCAATGCTCTGTTCTATGTGGTTGGGCGACGTGGTCGCCGGTTTTAAATACAGATTTCAAACTTCCCTGTTTTTGATGTTGTTTGAAGCTGTTTGAGATTTAAATGTGAAATACATGTGATATTCGAGAATATGAACCTTTGAAAGACTGTTGCTGTGGTTGGAATCATTCTTTGAGTGATGTGTGGAATGTCGTGAATGTGGATCAAGACATAGTATTTTCAGGAAAGGAAATACCGTGTTGAGATTTGGTTGTGAAGTGTATTGATCTGTGAGTATCCTGTGAATGAGGCGATCCTGACTCTGCTGAGGTAATGAAATCATATAGAGGAAGTTACTCAGTTGGTGAGAGTCGAAGGAGGTTCATATGAATGGGTGAGTCGTGTGAAAAAGAACGAGCTCGGCCTGTCATATGGATTAACCCTGTCATACTGTGAGAGTGATGAATTGAGATCGAGATTGTGTTGATGCGCATGGCTGTGGAAACATTCCAGCCAATGAAGTATGACAGGTGCATGTCTCTGGATGCTAGGTTCAACGCACGAGTCTTCCGGAAGTGGTGTCAAGTGTTTTGGGTGATGAGTCAGTGAAGTCTGACGGGAGAAATGAGAAACTTTGAATTGATAGACACTTGATATATGTTGTGATTTTAATGACCTTTGAGGAATCGTGCAATATGTGTTTAGTTGATGGTTTACGTGGGTATCTTGAATTTGTGTTATCTTGATCTTAAAGTTCATATCTAAACTCTTTTTCAAATGCCTAGCTTACCCTGTGGTGTTTCTTGGTGTTGTGTTTGGCTCTTTCTTAAACCTGTGATGATCGTGTATAATTTACACGGGAGCAGATGATGTTGCAAGAAGCAGAACTCCTCAGTGAGTGGTCGCCGGAAGGAGATCGCCTGTTTCTACTTCTGTTAGGCGATCCCCCCCCCCCCCCTTTTGCTGTCTTCCGACAGGAGATCGGCCTCTTCCGATAGGAGATCGGCCTTTTCCGATAGGAGATCGGCCTCTTCCGATAGGAGATCGCCTGCTTTGTTTTTTTACTGTATTTTGTTTATGTTTCTGGAAAATTTGACCGAATTTGTATTAAACTCCCTGTGAGGAGAAACTACATTTCATATATATAATATTTTGTTCACTTCAATCTATTTGTTACCTTTATTTTCATTATATAAACATGAATAGTATTTTGGCGGGATGTTACAGTACGCGTCACTCTCTCTGTCGAAGACGCGCCCTTTGATTTCATGTTCGTCGTCCTTGTGCTTCCTCCAGTCTTCACAAGATGTGAGGTGGGAGGTCTCAGCAAGGAGCTCCTCAGGGGCCCAGGGGTAGAGGGCCCTGTAGTCAACGGCGGGAGGAGGGTTGGAAGTGGTTTTGGTTCTTGCCATCTCGAATCTAAAACAAAATGAGAGGCAAGGAGAAGGAAAACAAAGGTTTAGAAGAAAGTGGTGGTGTGTTTCAAATGGCAGACAGAGACTCGAAGGCGAAGAACGCTAACAGGCAAGAAGAACAGAAACCCTAAAATGCAGAAATCATAAACAAACCCAGAGCAGTTATAGCATGTAAAGGGTAGCAGAATCATAAAACAAAGGCGAGAAGAAGATTAAAAATCATACCTTTGAGGTAGTGAAGACGAGGGGTTACGAGGGTTGGAATGGAAGTGGAAGCGTTCAAGAGAAGATAGTGATCGCGAAGGTTTGAGTGAAAAGTAATGAAACAGTGTTAAGGTGCAGGGTTTTGAAGGGGTTTAACGTAGGCAAAGTAGTGCAAACGTTAAGAAGCCCCAACCGTTGATCTAACCACGTGTCCGCAGATTAAGTTGGGTTGGTGAGATATCCCTTCAGTGCACTATTCATGTCCTTTCGCTCAGTGCCAGGTAGGTCGTCCAAGCCGATGACTTAGTCTCTTTGCTGAACAAAGTGACAGCTCGAGACTAGGGGGCTTGTGTATCGACCAGTCCTCGAACACCGAGAACAGCTAGTAAGGTAAGCCACGTCAGCTGGGTCCCACAGCATGGGCCAAAGCCGCATAGGCTGGGTCCCACAGGTAGTATGGACTAGTGGGGTGATTAGTCATCAGCGTGTCGATCACCAGAGTGGACTGATGTGTCCTCGTCACTCTGCAAGGTGATGAGTCATCGACAATAGAGTGGGACGATGTGACATCGGTCTTGGGTGTTTTGAACAACAGAACTAAAACATCTAACGTGGGTCCCGAGAGAAGATCAGTTATCAGTAAAATGCCTAGAGGTAGGGAGAAGCTTTAGTCAGGAAGCACCCATGTGTGTGGCAGGGAAAGCACAGTTAGGTGCAGAGTCTTGGAGGGTAGAGTGTCCATCAAGATTAGGGTTTCCAAGTGAGGCCGCATGCATGGCACATGAATAGTGAAGGCACTCCCAGGACAGATGGCCCCAGAGATTAGGTGCACGAGGGGGTACCCAGGTGGCCATCCTATTAGAAGTTGAACTCCAATTAAGGGAAGCCTCACGCACTAGATTGCCCTAAGTCTGGGTGATAGCGGCACAAGGGTATTCCTGTAAACCCTAAATATGGGTAGCGGCGTAAAGGAAACCCTAGACTATATAAAGGATAGTAAAACACTTCACAAATGTACGCAGTTTCTAGACCTAAAACTAAGATACTCATTACACTTGGTGTACTTGCCCTAGTTTTTTACTTGAGCATTGGAGTGCAAACGACCTCTAGGGCGCCCCCTTTCTATCTTGCAGGTGTAGGTTGTTTCAAGATAGCAAAGCATAATTCAAGGTGAGGGAAGGAGGCGTGTGATCATCGTAGAGTCAACTAACAGGAGAGTCAACCGGCAAGAACAAGATACAACAGTCGTAGAGGTTCCATGGGATGTCGATGTTTTTAGAAGACATAGTGATGTACCGTTGTACTTTCACATGTCTGATTTGTTAGACCTTGCATCCAAAAATGAAGAGATTAACATAACAGTTCTGCAATTATGGATGATTTAAGTTCAATTATTAAAATTGTTCTCGCCGGTTGACTCTCCTGTCGGTTGACTCTAATGACAATCTCGCACCCTCTTCTTTCTTCTTAGGTTGATGCTTCACTGGATCGAAACACTCTATACCTGCAAAGACAAAGGGGCGCCCTAGAGGCCGTTTACACTCCGACCCTCAAGTCAATCTTAGGGCAAGAGCTCTAGTTCAGAAACCACGTACCTCTTTAGGGCTTCTTACTGTTGTTTATATAGTCTAGGGTTTCCTCCGTTTCTGTTACCCGCATTTAGTGTTTTGGGAGGAATGCGCTTGCGCCGCTATTACCCAGTCTTAATGTAATCTAGCGCGTAGGGCTCCCCTTGCTGGAGTGTAACCTCTCACTATATGGCCACCTGGTACCAACTTGTGCACCTAGTCTCTGGGGCCATCTGTTCTAGGGGTGCCTTAACTGTTCACGTGCCATGCATGCAGTCTGTCCCTAGGAAACCCTAACCGTAATGCGCCTTAGTGTCCCCTGGGCCCTTTACTTGTGTTGGGCCTAAATGCGCTATTCACACCACACGCACAAGCACCTTGTGACTCAGACTTCCCCATAACTCTGGGCGTTTCACTGATAACTGGTGTGTTTTCTGGGGTCCACCTTTCGTGGCCCAGTTTTAGCTGTTTGAACCACTGATGCCCGATGTCACATCGGCTTCACTCTATTGCCGAGTACACGTCGGCATACCCTGGTGATCAATCTCCGACCACTAATCGGCACACTAACTTATGCCACTTGAGGGACACTGTCTCACGCTGCTTGATGAAGCCTAGCTTGAGTACTTTCTTCCATGAGCTGAAAACGAATTTGAAGGTGGCGGAAGGAATGGTTGGAAGCGTGCAAGGCACTCCTAGGAGCTGTGGAAACCTTGAAGGTGAAGTGTTAGGTGTGGAGAGTGAGTGGTGAGGCCATCTCACTTGGAAAAGATGAAGAATGAAGACTAAGGTGTCTATCCTAGAGGTAGGAGACAAGAGTGATAATTGGCACAAAGTTGGCAGCAATTTCACTCAAATTAATCTTGAGAATTACATGAGCCAAGCCCTCTTATTTATAGTGTTTAGAGGGCTGAAAATTCAAATGAAAGTGGAGGGAAATTCAAAATGAAATTCTCCTCAAGGTGGAGCCTAAAAATAAGAGCACATGGGAGGGGTGTGATTAGTATTTCATGCTCACCCTCTCTAGGCTTTCCAAACCGACATTGGTTAATTTAGTGGTTTTAAAAACCCTAAATTAACCTAGGTTGGTGTTTTAGGTGCCAAAATTAATTCTAAGAAAATTACAATTATTTTCCTATTCTAATTTTGACAAGAAAATTAAATTCTACTTCTACACTAAACTTATGGCATCTTTATCATGTAGAGGAAAGTCTCTCTGCCATCAGTAGCAGTATCACAATCCTCTTGTATTCTTCTTACCATAGCCCTTGTAGTTGGCCCATATCTTCTATTTGGTGGGCTTGAGCTAGGTCTTGGACTTGAACATGGGTTTGGGCTTGGACTTGGGCTTGGGCTTGGGCCTCTTCCATCACTGCTTGTGGGACCCAGCTTACGTGGCCCACCACTGCTAGCGGTCGTGGATGTTTGAGGACTGGTCGGTACAAAAATCGTTATACTTTTGATTTTTTTTAAATATTAGTACTAATTTATTCAAATTTAGGTATATTTGTGGATTATGCTTCAATGAGGGGAAACAAAATATATATGGGTTTTTAGATCCTCAACTCATTCAATCACTTGGAAACAAGAAGTCAGAAACACAAAAATACATCACCACTGCCTTAAAGAATGGAGAAAAACGAATTTATTTTGCTCCGTACATCCATGAGTAAGTTCATATTTATTAAATAAGTTATACTAAATTATTGAAATAAGAGGAACTAACTGATTTGTTATATAGGCGTCATTGGCAACTATTGATCATATCTATTGAAGATCATACTGCTGCATGGTTTTGCTCCTTGCATAAGACACCCCCTACCTATTTTAAACACATTATAGATAGGTAGGAAAATTTCATTTAACATTTATTATTAAATATACATTATATACTTTTATGTATTTTAACATGAAATCTTATTATTTTAGTGCTTACTCTGGATATAACATGTTGAGAGGGAGGAGAAATGCAAACGCACAAAGACTCAATTGGATGTACCTTAAGGTATTTGAAGTGTATTTGGTATATTTGTTCACTCACTTTAATGTGTCTCATTCATTCATTTAATATATTTACTTTCACATGCAGTGCAATAGGCAATCTGGAAGTTTCGAGTGCGGTTATTATGTTATGAATTGGATGTTGACTATTGTGCGAGCTGGAATTGAAAGAGGTTGGGATCAGGTAAAATCTCAGTAAAAAACACTTTAAAATTTAGGTTTTATTATACATGCATATTAATTAAAAAAATTTCAAATGTCACAATTTTTCAATGACCAACAGCCGCTAGACTCGGAAGCATTGGAGTATGTGAGGACGACATGGTCAAAGTATTTTGTAAACATGCATAACACCTTAGGATAGATAACTTATTACAGTGACATTGAACTTTTTCATATATTAGCAAAAGTTTGTAGAATGTTATACTTTGTTGTATGTATTTTTCATATTTAAATTATGATCTTAAATGCTTTTATTTTCTGGAAGTTGGTTGGATGTTTTATGCACATTTGAGGCGTAATTATATAAAATAAGACCCTTTTTCTAAAAAATAAATAAATAATATATAACGACGGTTCCAAAGGAACCGTCTTTAAAAACCCATGTTTTGAAAAGTAGGACCCACTTATAATGACTTTAAAAAACCAATTTTTTTGTGTTTTTTAACAGCAAGAGTGACGACGGTTGGGTATACGTGTCGTTATAAATTAGTTATAACGATGGTTGAACCAACCGTCATTATAAATGGATTTTTTATAACGACACCTGAAATAAAGACGGTTCTCAAACCGTCTTTATATATGAGTTTTAACCGTCTTTAATTTATCTTTTTGTACTAGTGTATATAGGGGTGTACGACGTATATATGGAAGGATGAAGTGGGGTTTAGGTATGTTGAGGTTAAGTCTTGAGTTCGTATTTGGTTTAATGGGTTTGGAATGGAGCTACAATCACAATTCCTAGGAAGACTTTTTCTCAATTTTAACCTTTATAACTTTCACTCTAGCGTATTATGCTTAAAATATGAATGAAATGAAAATGGAACTACCTTATTCATTTTTAGGAATGCAAGGTTGTTTAAGAACAATAAGTCATATGATTTGTTGTGAAGATTTCCTCAACCAAACCTTAAAATCTCTCATTCTAAGTACTAAGTCTAATAAAAAAAATGTAAACAGAAATTATGTGTGCTTATCTAATCAGAGTTTTCCTTTGTAGTGTTATGTTTGATGTGTTGGGTTGGACTCACTTCCTATGTGGAGGCCCAATCCAATATTAATCACCTTTAGGGTTTTTTCTTTAATAGAGAGAGTCGTTAGCAAAGAGAGAGATAGAGAGAGAAAAGAAAAGAAAAGGAGAAGAGAGTGAAGAAAGGAAGTTCCATCCAGCAACTTCCGACTGACCCCGACGCTTCGTCCACCGTTGGATCGGGCTAAGATTTTGTCAGTAGGTTCATAACTTGTGGTACTTCAATGTGACCCCGTTCGGATCTTTGAGAAGTTGTTTGAGTAGTGAGAAATTCTTCTCACACTGCAAAAGCATTTTTTCAGGACAAAAAATTTTGTGATTGCCACTGCTGCTTCATCCACCGTTGGATCGGGCTGAGATTTTTTTAGCAGGTTAGTTGTTTGAGTAGTGAGAAATTCGTCTCACACTGCAACAGTGTTTTTTTAGGGTGGAAAATTTTCCGATCACTGTTGCTGCTTCGTCCATTGTTGGATCGGGCTAAGATTTTGTCAGCAAGTTCATAACTCGTGGTGCTTCAATTTGACCGTTCGGATTGTTGAAAAGTCACCGGAACATTGACCTATAGGCACTAGTGCAAAAAGTAAAAATAACTACTGTTTATTAAATACAGTTTTACCTCACACGTAGTGCTTGAAAACGCAGTGGCATTTTTGAAATTATTTTGATTCATGAGTGCGGCTATAGGTAAAGCCACACTCATAAATCAAAGCGCTTTATTTATGAGTAGGACTATTACAAATCAAATTTTACCCTAACTCTCCCTATTTCAAAAACGCGCCACTTATGTTTTCATCTCCTTTCTCTCGCACTTCAGCTCTTGTGCCTCTATTTCGTGCTTCCTCTCTTTTCTTTCTACGTTGTTTATTGTTTGTACCATTGGTAAGCATTGTGTTCCACTCTTCTTCTTCACCATTGATTTTTGTATTTTTCTATTTCTCTTATGTTTTGTCTTATGCCATTTCTAAGGTCACTTTTCATTGAGAAAGATTTTGTTTGCTTCCTACTTTGCCTTCCTCATTGCTGTTGTTCCCATGCTCCGTCATGTATTTGCATTTCATTGGGAAAATTTTATTTGCGTTTTCTGGACTTTCATTGGGATGAAATACTAAGAATGTGAAGAGGCATGATATGGAAACACTAAGAGATCAAAAGAAATGCTAAAATAATGACCCTCTTCTTCAGAAAAGATCAAAGTTGAGAACTATGATTAAATTAAAAACCCAAACAACTACGAAAAAGAAAAGAAACCTTAAACGTCTCTCGTAAAAGCGATTTATAAATGCGGCTATGTAAATGGCCACATTTATAAATCGAATTTACGAATGCGGCTAAATAGCCGCCTTCTTATCTCTTCAATTTAAGACTACGTGTGTTAGGAAAGATGGCTTTAAACTAGAGGGGGGGTGAATTGTTTAAAGAGATTTTCGCAAACTTTTTGCAAGCTAGAATGAATTTATTTCATAAACCAATTGATTAAGCAATTCAGTTAGCCAAAACAGCAAGCAAAACAGCACTGCCAGGAAAACAATCGGTTGTTTCTGCGAAACAATCGGTTGTTTATATCAGCCAACAACAAACAAACTGAATTTAAAGAGTAAGGGATAGAGAGATTGTACACAGCTGTTTATACTGGTTCACTCCAACCCAGAGCTACATCTAGTCTTCTCAGAACCCTGAGGAAATCCACTAAGCAATCACACCTTGATCACTTACACAACAACCAAGAGAATGTCCTTGAAAACCTCAAGACACACACTCTCCTTGGCCAACACTAAGATTGCTGATCTTGAACACCTCAAGAACACACAGTCAACCTCAGCAACAATACACAGAAGAAATGTTTCAGCAGTTTACACAGATTACACTTGTTACAGATGAAGATCTGAAATCAATACAAGTAGAATCCTATTCCAGCACCTTGATCAATCTCTTTAGCTCTTAAGCAATCTCAACTCTTTGAAAACTCTCTCTTAGAAAAACTTTTTCAAAAGCATTCTCCTATTTAAAACAGTTTTTCTAAATTTATATAAAGAAGTTTGTTATCAAATCCTAACAAACCCATAATTGCTTTCAAAAAGATTGGTCAAAGCATTTAATGAATGGAGCGTATTCAGTTTCAAATCATTTAAAGCTCAGTCAAAGAAAATAGTTATTCTGTTATGGTTCCAAAACAAACAATCGATTGTTTCCTCGAATCAATCGGTTGTTTTGTCACTTAACAGTTTTCTTCATTCAAAAACAGATTTCAAACTTTCTCAAAACATCTAAGTGTAAACAATCGGTTGTTTCCACAGAACAATCGGTTGTTTCAACTTAGTTTGAAAAACACTTTACATTGTTTAAAGATTGAGATGCTAAGTGCTTTGAGATTTAATCTAAGGGTGGATTACAACATTAAACTACCCCAGAACAAAACAATAAACCAGCACAGCAGCATCAAGCAAAGCCGAGGCTTCGTCATCCTTCAAAGGATTTGGATTCTTCAAAACCTTGAGCATCACTTGTGTAGTGGCCAGACCTCGGTTGTCAAGGGTGAACCACGTCAGCTGGGTCCCACAGCATGGACCAAAGCCACGTGGAGTGGACCTCGCAGGCAGCTTGGATTAGCAAGTGATTGGTCATCAGTGTGCCTCCTCGAAAAGGGGTGATCAGTCATCAGTAGAAGAGATAAAAAGGTTACCTTTGGATGATCAGAAAAGCGTCACAAAGGTTGGAGATTGAAGAAGTTGAAGGGTCTCAGAGAGAAATGCTTTGAATGTCTGAAGGTGAAGAAGAAGGAATGAAACAGTGTTAGTGCCAGAGTGAGCGCTCCTGTAGACCGACAGAAGACGATTTCTTAGTCTTTTCGCTGGACCAGTCACAGCTCGAGACTGGGAGGCTTGTGATCCAGTCGGTCATCGATAGTCGATGACGTCAACAGCAGTTGACCACGTGGACCGTTCATAGGGTGACACGTGGTAGAGGATAGCAGGTGAATCAGGGAGGAGATCACTCAGAATGGTGATCGGTGGTCGGTTGCTAAGGGACCATCACCCGCAGATCAGTGCCAGGTGAGCGCCTGGAGGCAGAGCACGATGAGCGCCTAGAAGCAGATCGCGAGAGGTAAAGAAGCACTGATCGGTCATCGGGGGTTTCCTGTTAACACACAGTTAAGCTGGGACCCAGGCTCCCAGCGAGAGCGTTACGCAAGAAGCACAGATCAGTAGTCGCCCATCGCCGTGTGTGAAGATCAGTAATCACCTATCGCCGTGTGTGAAGATCAGTAATCGCCTATCGCCGTGTGTGAAGACCAGTAATCGCCTAGATTGCACATGATCGCCGTGTGTGGAGATTAGGAGATCAGGTGGTTAACAAGTCGCCGAAAAGAGCACATCGCCGGGTATTTGAGAAGACTTGGTAAGCACTGTTATATGGTCTAAATACAGAAGGTAAGTGGCATGTCTGCCACCGATGTAGGGAAGATAAGTGGCATATCTGCCACCATGAGTAGTGTGAGCCGTGATACCCAGCGTTAACCAGCTCGCCATGTTAAGGTTGCGCCCAAGGTAGCCTGTGCACTAAGTTACTCCCTGTGTGGAAAACTTAGTCGCAGGAGCAAAGTGGAAGTAACGTTTCAGCTGCAGGTACTCCAGATGGTGACACGTGTATGACCAGATCTTATCCACGTGTCAAGAGGAATAACCGTCAGGAGAGAGAAAGGTATATATATATAATTCTTAACGGAATTAAGGGGGGAATTCATTTTTGGTTGTGATTCACTTGTACACGGTTCTGAGTTTCTTTGAAGTTCTTTCTTGATTCAATCACTGACTTGAGCGTCGGAGCGCAACCGGCCACAGAGGCGCCATACTGTTCTTTCAGGTTTCTTGGAGGATTGTCAGGTGAAGGTCATTGGTGTAATTGGCGTGAAGCTGGTGAGGACGAGGTTCGAGAAGGAAAAGCTCTAACACTTTGGTCAAGAGGCTGGATCATCAGGCGCCCACCGTGGGGCCGTGTAAACTGTGATTCCCGTCCACAGTTGAGTTTGTGAGGTTTTCGGTGGTTTCTGTTCGATTGCTTGCTGCCGCAATCGTTTTTCGGAGGTTTTGACCATTTGAATCGAAGTTCAATCGGTGAGGTGTGGTTTTCTGCAGGTTTCTACCGATTGATTCTTGGATCAATCGTTGTGCGAAGGAAGTTGAAAGGTTTCTTGAGCGTTGTTGCGAGGTAGCTTTTGCGTGTTGAGAGGTGACTGTGTGAAATCAGTAGAAGTTTCACGAGGAAAATGAGGACAACCAGATCTAGTTCAGTTGCGCCACAATCTGGAGAGAATAACGTGACGATGTCGCAAATGCTGGAGATGATGCGTGCTTTGCAAGAAGATGTGGCAGCATCGCGCATCAAGCAGACGAAGATGCACGGCGACCTGGTCGCTTCCCAGGCCAGGAACGAAGAGCTAAGCAAGGTTAATGAAGAGTTACGACAGGCTCTTCGCGAGCAGAGGCAGAGTGCCGCGACCAGTGGAGGCGCGCCACCGTCTCCGCCACGAGTTTTTCCAATGCCATTTTCGCAGGCAATCATGGATGCTGCGGTTCCTACAAACATCACGGCGGTGAAGGCCTCCTTCACTGGAGTGGAAGATCTAGAGGCTCACCTTACCGCGTTTCATACGCAGATGATTTTTTCGGGAGGATCGGATGCGGTCTATTGCAAGATGTTCATGAGCACTCTCCACAGCACAGCGTTGGATTGGTTTGTAAGCCTACCTACTGGACACATTTCCAGTTTCCAGCAATTCACCAAGCTTTTCGTTGATCAGTACATTGTGAATAAGGCGCCGCCTATGGTGTCGTACGACCTGTTCGACGTAAGGCAATTCCAGGGGGAATCTTTGAAGGACTACATGAATAGGTTTGGAGCTCAGATAGTCCGATTACCAGGTAAAGATGAGGAGATGTTCGTGCACGCCTTTAAGAAGGGCGTGCTACCTGGACCCTTCAGCGAATCGTTAATCAGGAGCCACCCCGCAACGTTTGCAGAGATTCGGCGACGTGCTGTGGCTCACATCGTCGCTGAGAATGAAGTGATGGAGAAGAGAGGGAATATGGCTCCTGCAAAACCACGCACCCAAGCCAAGACTCAACCTCAGAGGGTGTTGGAGACGGCGATGGTGAAGAAGGATCAAAGGACATACCATCCTTATGATCCGAAGAAAAACAAAGGCGATGACAGTAGTAGAGGAAGAGGGCCAAGTCGCCTGAGGGAATTCAAGCGCCCTCCGAGGCATGAGTTCGTGATGAGATTGGTGGACCTGATCGCCATTCCCAATATAGCTGCCAAGCTGAAGGTGCCTAAAAAATTGTCAGATAAGGTGTTAGGGCCAAAGCCCGACGCATGGTGTGAATTCCACGAAAGTTTTGGCCACACCCTTGACTCCTACCTGTCGCTGGGATACCAACTCGACGAGTTGGTTAGAAGTGGATTTCTGAAGGACTATTTACTGGAGAAGAAGGCAGCAAATGCGTCGAGCTCCCAGCCGGCGAGCAGCGAGGGCCAACAACATGAAGTGCCCATCCACGGGGAAATCCACACTATAGCTGGGGGTTTCTTAGGAGGTGGGTACACCGCGTCACAGTGCAAGAAATATGCTCGATCTGTGATGCCAGTGGAAGCATTTGAGGACCACTCGCCCGATGTGGACATCACGAAACCCTTTTTAGTTTAGTGTATGGCTGTGGCGCGATGATTCCAGTTGAAATCCAGGAGAGCTCGCTGAGTTTTCAACACTTTGTAGCAGAAGAATCAGAGGAAGAGAGAAGAATGAACTTGGATTTACTGGATGAGGTCAGAGAGGAAGCAAGAGTGAAAGCTGAAGCGGTGAAAAGAAGAATAGAACGAAGATACAATTCTAGAGTAATACCGAGGCAGTTCAGAAGCGGCGATCTGGTGATGAGGAAGGCCCACCAGTACGTGATGGAGAATAAGTTGTCACCCAAGTGGACAGGACCGTTTAGAATAACCGAAGCACTCGGGAACGGCGCCTACCGCTTGGAGACACTAGAAGGAGGGGCGATTCCTCGTACTTGGAACGCCACACACCTCATATTTCATTTCAGTTAAAGCTTCGTAAGTAGTACAAACTCAGGGGAATCATGAACAGTTTTGTAAAAACAGTTGCAAGGGGGCACTCTTTTTTCCCTAAGGAAGGTTTTTAACGAGGCCACCCAAGAAATAAGATATTCAAAGTTGAAATTTTGAAGTATACTAAAGTTTGTGTGCATATCGTTTTAAAGAAGTTTTTGGAAAAACCTTGTCACCTAAAGTGATTCGAGGTAGAAATAAACTGATTGCGCACGTTTTAAGTGAAAAGTTTTAAAGTCCTCATCGCCCTTAGGCGATTAGGGGCACAAGTGAAAAGTTTTAAAGTCCTCATCACCCTTAGGCGATTAGGGGCACAAGTGAAAAGTTTTAAAGTCCTCATCGCCCTTAGGCGATTAGGGGCACAAGTGAAAAGTTTTTAAAGTCCTCATCGTCCTTTGGCGATCGGAGGCATCCAGCGAAGTTCAAAGTCCTCGATGTTCTCGCGCATCTTGAGGCAACAGAGGAAGACCTCCTTGCCTTTGAGCAAGTGTAGGCAACAGAGGAAGTCCTCCTTGCCTTTGAGCAAGTGTAGGCAACAGAGGAAGATCTCCTTGTCTTTGAGCAAGTGTAGGCAACAGAGGAAGTCCTCCTTGCCTTTGAGCAAGTGTAGGCAACAGAGGAAGACCTCCTTGCCTTTGAGCAAGTGTAGGCAACAGAGGAAGTCCTCCTTGCCTTTGAGCAAGTGTAGGCAACAGAGGAAGACCTTCTTGCCTTTGAACAAGTGTAGGCAACAGAGGAAGTCCTCCTTGCCTTTGAGCAAGTGTAGGCAACAGAGGAAGACCTCCTTGCCTTTGAGCAAGTGCAGGTGAGAAAGAGGAAGTCCTCCTTGCCTTTGAGCAAGTGTAGGCAACAGAGGAAGTCCTCCTTGCCTTTGAGCAAGTGTAGGCAACAGAGGAAGACCTCCTTGCCTTTGAGCAAGTGCAGGCGAGAAAGAAGAAGACCTCCTTGCCTTTGAGCAAGTGTAGGCGAGAAAGAAGAAGACCTCCTCGCCTTTGAGCAAGCGCCAGACGAGAAAGAAGAAGACCTCCTCGTCTTTGAGCAAGCGCCAGGCGAGAAAGAAGAAGACCTCCTTGCCTTTGAGCAAGTGCAGGCGAGAAAGAAGAAGACCTCCTTGCCTTTGAGCAAGTGCAGGCGAGAAAGGAGAAGTCCTCCTTGCCTGTGAGCAAGTGTAGGCGACAGAGGAAGTCCTCCTTGCCTTCGAGCAGGTGCAGGCAAGAAGAGTTCGTATAAAGGAACGACAGGTGAGAAAGCGAATAGAAGGTTGCAAAAGGTGATCCCACAAAGGACGCCTTATTTAGGTAAAGAAGGCAACATCGCCCAAAATTAATTCGGCGAGTACCAGATCAGAGGAATTTATGGCGATGATGCAGGACACTTGGCATGTCAGTTAAACGCACAAAGAAACAAGGCTAAGTGAAGAGAATGAAAGATAACCTATATGCTTGTCTAGTTGGTCTTCGAGAAACTCAAAGCTAATGATAGACGCTGTAGGAAGGGAGATGTTGGAGGCGGCTACGCTTTTCCAGAAAAGGCAGAGGTCTCTGTCCAGTGCTCCCATGTTGTCAGGGCTCCTTGCCCTCCTGAAGCTATCCTTGGAGCCTTTATTTCCCTTGTCCACCCAGTACAAAGGAAAGACATCCACTGAAGAGGTCCTCCTCAGCTTATCAGCCAAGGTCGACTCAGGAGGAATCTCCCATCACCAGAGTATAAACAAGAGATATTCTGGAGCTTATCAGTCGAGAAGGGGAACTTCAAAGATTAATCAGTCAAGGGAACCAGCATGAGTCAAGAAGTAAAGTTAGCACCACACCAAGTTAGCTCAGGAAAGGTTTTTGCTGAGGATTGAAGGGTGAGATTCACACATCAGTTAGCACGGTAACCAAGCACAACCGACACAAGATAATGGTCGTCGAAGGAAAGGGGCAGAAGTAAGAACATTGATGTAGTGGCAAGACCTCGGTCGTCGGCCAAGAGGTGAGAGCCCGCCAGCCCGGTAGGGCCAATAGCGATCAGGCGAGTTGTAAGGCTCTTCGTTGAGACAAGTCACAACTCGAGCCTGGGGGGCTTGTGTAGTGGCCAGACCTCGGTTGTCAAGGGTGAACCACGTCAACTGGGTCCCACAGCATGGACCAAAGCCACGTGGAGTGGACCTCGCAGGCAGCTTGGATTAGCAAGTGATCGGTCATCAGTGTGCCTCCTCGGAGAGGGGTGATCAGTCATCAGTAGAAGAGATAAAAAGGTTACCTTTGGATGATCAGAAAAGCATCACAAAGGTTGGAGATTGAAGAAGTCGAAGGGTCTCACAGAGAAATGCTTTGAATGTCTGAAGGCGAAGAAGAAGGAATGAAACAGTGTTAGTGCCAGAGTGAGCGCTCCTGTAGACCGCCAGAAGACGATTTCTTAGTCTTTTCGCTGGACCAGTCACAGCTCGAGACTGGGGGGCTTGTGATCCGGTCGGTCATCGGTAGTCGATGACGTCAACAGCAGTTGACCACATGGACCGTTCACAGGGTGACACGTGGTAGAGGATAGCAGGTGAATCAGGGAGGAGATCACTCAGAATGGTGATCGGTGGTCGGTTGCTAAGGGACCATCGCCCGCAGATCAGTGCCAGGTGAGCGCCTGGAGGCAAAGCGCGATGAGCACCTGGAAGCAGATCGCGAGAGGTAAAGAAGCACTGATCAGTCATCGGGGGTTTCCTGTTAACACACAGTTAAGCTGGGACCCAGGCTCCCAGCGAGAGCGTTACGCAAGAAGCACAGATCAGTAGTCACCCATTGCCGTGTGTGAAGATCAGTAATCGCCTATCGCCGTGTGTGAAGATCAGTAATCGCCTATCACCGTGTGTGAAGACCGGTAATCGCCTAGATTGCACATGATCGCCGTGTGTGGAGATTAGGAGATCAGGTGGTTAACAAGTCACCGAAAGGAGCACATCGCGGGGTATTTGAGAAGACTTGGTAAGCACTGTTATATGGTCTAAATACAGAAGGTAAGTGGCATGTCTGCCGCCGATGTAGGGAAGATAAGTGGCATATCTGCCACCATGAGTAGTGTGAGCCATGATATCCAGCGTTAACCAGCTCGCCATGTTAAGGTTGCGCCCAAGGTAGCCTGTGCACTAAGTTACTCCCTGTGTGGATAACTTAGTCGCAGGAGCAAAGTGGAAGTAACGTTTCAGCTGCAGGTACTCCAGATGGTGACACGTGTATGACCAGATGTTATCCACGTGTCAAGAGGAATAACCGTCAGGAGAGAGAAAGACTCAGGTATATATATATATAATTCTTAACGAAATTAAGGGGGGAATTCATTTTTGGTTGTGATTCACTTGTACACGGTTCTGAGTTTCTTTGAAGTTCTTTGTTGATTCAATCACTGACTTGAGCGTCGGAGCGCAACCGGCCACAGAGGCGCCATACTGTTCTTTCAGGTTTCTTGGAGGATTGTCAGGTGAAGGTCATTGGTGTAATTGGCATGAAGCTGGTGAGGACGAGGTTCGAGAAGGAGAAGCTCTAACGCTTTGGTCAAGAGGCTGGATCAACTTGGTTCAACAACGTGTACATCAAATGCGAGTATATAGCTGTTGTTATAAATTGAAAATAGCTGCCCATGTTTTGCCTTTCTGCACCAGTGAGGCCGCGTACAACAACTGCGGTTTTTGTGAATTTTTTGGTTTCTTGTTCTTTATTTCATCTTTGTTGTCTTCCTATTTGACTGATTATTGAGCACAATTTGTGTTGTGATTTGAGACTCTCTTGTAACCTTATTTTGATTATAGTGGAGCTTGATTGACTGGCTTGTTCCCGTGATTTTTACTTCTCACATCGAAAAGATTTTCCACGTTAAAATTTTTGTGTCTTCCTTCAGTGTGTTTTTGTGACTGTCATTATTTGTTATTACTCCTCACAAATTCTTGCAAGTTGGAGAAATTATTATTCGCTGCTTATTGCTTGGTTGAGTTATTATTTTATTGTGTTGAATTTTCCATCATGATGATGTTCCAAGCAACTCATCAATGTATTTTCTTAAGACCCATGTATCGATGCTAAATAGTAGAGACGGATTACACATGTAATAGAAGAAATATAAACACTTGTTTTATAGTAATTGACTCCTAGTGAGTAATATTCAATTTTGTTTCAAGAAACTCTTAAAATATTTTGATCACAAAGTATTGTTGACTATCAATTTTTCCTTACATGGTTATATAATGTCTTGTTTAACAAATCACCTTGTCTTCCCTTGAATTACAAACAAAAGAGCTTGAATGAATGGAGATTTACTCTTAATAAAGAGGATAAACAAACATGAACACCCCTTTCAAAAAGATCAATTTCATTAAGTGAAGAATTTACGAAGAATTTACAAATACGTATTTGTTTTTGCCGGTTGACCCTCCTGTCGGTTGACTCTACGACACTCACACGCCTCCTTCCTCACCTTGATATGTGCTTGATTCTTGCGAAACAATCTGCACTTGCAAAAGAGAAAGGGGCGCCCTAGAGGCCGTTTGCATTCCGACGCTCAAGTCAAGATGGGGCAAAAAACACCAAGTGTATTGAGTCTCTCTGTGTTTAGGTCTAGAAACTGCGTACCTTTGTGAAGTATTTCACTTTCCCTTATATAGTCTAGGGTTTACTGTGCCGCTAGCCCTAATTAGGGTTCACTGCGCTGCTAGCTATATTCAGGGTTTACTGGAATACCCTCGCGCCGCTATCACCCAGTCTTAGGGTAATCTAGCACATAAGGTTTCCTTTTCTGGAGTGCAAACTCTAACAGGGTGACCACCTGGGTGCCTCCTCGTGCACCTAGTCTCTGGGGTCACCTGTTCTGGGAATGCCTTCACTGTTCACGTGCCATGCATGTAGCCTTTACCGGGAAAACCCTAGTTCTGATGAGTACTCGACCCCTCAGGACTCTGCACCTAACTATGCTCTCCCTGCTACCCACATAGGCTCTTCGTGATTCAGGCCTCTCCCCACCTCTGGGTATTTAACTGGTCATTGGCCCACTCTGGGAACCAATCTTAGCTGTTCTGGTTACGTTGTTCAAATCACCCAAGACCGATGTCACCTCGTCACACTCTGTTGCCGAGGACTGATCACCCTGCGGAGTGACGAGGACACATTAGTCCCTTCTGGTGATCATCACAGCGATGACTAATCACCCTTCTCTGTGGGGACACGCTGATGACTAATCACCCGCTAATCAATACCACCTGCGGGGTCCATTCCACATGGCTTTTGCCCATGCTGTGGGACCCAGCTGACGTGGTTCACCCTTTACTATCTGTTCTCGATGTCTGAGGACTGGTCGGTAGAGTATTCATCATTCTTGAACTAGTTGTATAACTAGATGATAGTGTGTCCTATTACTAATACAAATATATTTTGAATGAAATGTTAGAGAATATGCATTGGATGGATGAGTAATAGTCTTTGTACCGACCAGTCCTCGGACATGGAGACCTGCTGACGACAGCAAGCCACGTCAGCTGGGCCCTACAGCCATGTACGCAGGGTCCCACAAGCTGCGTGGAATAGTGGGTCGATGAGTAATCAGTGGTGTTGATCACCAGGGTAGGCTGATGTGTCCTCGTCATAGTGCAGGGTGATGAGTCCTCGGCAACAGAGTGTGACGAGGTGACATCGGTGCTAGGTGATTTGAACGACATGGTCAGAACAATCAAGATTGGTTCCCAGAGTGGGCCAATGTGAAGGGAAAACCTAGAGATAAGGTGAGACCCAAATCATGAAGAGCTTATGCGTGTGGCAGGGAAAGCACAGTTAGGTCTAGAGTCCTGAGGGGTCGAGTACTCATCGGAACTAGGGTTTCCTAGTAAAGTTACATGCATGTCACGTGAACAGTGAAGGCACTCCCAGAACAGGTGGCCCAAGAGACTAGGTGCGCGAGGAGGCACCCAGGTGGTCACCCTGTTAGAGTTTGCACTCCAGATAAGGAAACCTTATGTGCTAGATTATCCTAAGACTGGGTGATAGCGGCGCAAGGGTATTCCAGTAAACCCTGAATATGGCTAGCAGCGCAGTGAACCCTAATTAGGGCTAGCGGGGCAACAAACCCTAGAGTATATAAGGGGCAGTAAAACACTTCACAAAGGTACGCAATTACAAACTGATCCCGCCGCGGACTCGAGCGTGGGGAGAATGCCTCGTCACTCCTTCGTTTGACTTTCTAACTGCTGCGTGAACTGCAAGGAGGCTCCAAGAACCTTCGACGGGACTCCGAACGGTGCCTGCAAAACACACAGACGGCGCCTCTAGCGGCCGTTGTAGCTCCGACGCTTAAGTCAGGCAACGGGAACACCAAAAAGTCTCTCTTAGGTCTCTCTGTGTGAGACCGTGTGTGTGTGCCCTCAGTCCTCTTTGATTCGAAAACTGAGTGCTCTAGGTTTAGTATTGTGTATTCTGAGGTAAAGATTGCATACCTGGTTTTGGTGTTCTTCTTCCTCATATAAACCCGTGCAGCCCCTACAGGCTACCTCTAGGCCACTTAATTACCCTGCACTGTCGTTTCCACTCCCCAGGGCTACCTTGCGTGCCAGCCTTCTTCACTTGAGTGCCAAGTCTGACAGGGGAGGCCGCGTGGGTACCTCTACACCCCTCGACTTCTGTGCCTATCTGCCCTACCTATTCTCTGGGGACATCTTCACCATCCACGTGGCAGACATGCAACCCCACTGGGAGACTCTAACCTTGATGGGTTCTCGTCCCAGCAGGATTCTGCACTTAACTGCGTCTTCTCATCTTCATGCGTGGTCGTCTCGCGACTAAGGCCATTCACTGCCTCTGGGCGCTATACTGATCATCGATTGCGTTGTTCACATCGCGCGGCCGATGTCACCTCAACACACACCGATGACCGATGTTCTTCTTCACGTCCTCGTGCTCTGCTTATGGAATCAGGCGAGGTCCTTGAGTAACGTTCTCGCGGGGAGCCTGGGTCCCAGTTTAACATGTGTTGACAAGGAACCCCCGACGACTGATCACTCTGCATGCACCGATGACTGATCACTCTGCACGCACCGATGACTGATCGGTGCTTCGTCAGTTCTCGCGCTCTGCTTCCAGGCGCTCAAGTAGGAACCGATCTTCTGGTGGTGGTCACTCGGTAGCTGACCACTGATCGTCGTTCTTGAACGATCTCCACCCTGGTTCATCTGCTTTCTCGTGCCACGCGTCACTCTTGCGACTGACCCACGTCGTCATCAGCTACTGACGTCATCGACTACCGATGACCGACCGGATCACAAACCCTAAACACAATACTCAATACACTTGGTGTTTCTTGCCCAATCCTGACTTGAGCGTCGGAGTGCAAACGACCTCTAGGGCGCCCCCTTTCTCTTTTGCAGGTGCAGATTGCTTCGAAAGAACCAAGCACATATCAACGTGAGGAAGGAGACGTGTGAGTGTCGCAGAGTCAACCGACAGGCGGGTCAACCGGCGAGAACAGTCTCTATATTCAGTTAAATTGTCCTTCTACAAGCACCTTGAATGTGACCATTGAGAGTAAATTATGAGAATAAGTGTTGCCTTTGTATGTTTTTAAGTAAAGCTATATATGCTTAGTAGAAATGTTAATCCTTGTTAATCTAACTAAAAAAAATATTGAATGTTAATCTAATTAAAAGGGTGCTTGTTGTACTATGTCAATTTAATATTTGTTAGTTAGGGTACCAAAATCTCAAAGAGAGATATTTGAACTAAAATTAATATCATTGAATTCAAAATCTTAGTTAAAAAAGAGTTCAACATCATTCTAACATACATTTATATTTGATTAATTCATTTTAGTGATTTACCTTAATCCTATATTTGAATGCATATGTTCAATAGAGAAGAAACACTCTTTTAAAGAATTAGAATCCGATGAAACTCGACACCAATTTAAATAGGATGTTTATTAGTATTGCCAACATAGCATATTCTAGTTTTAGTTTTTTTTCAAGAAAAAATGATTGACTTTTATAAAATTTGAAATTTTAATATTAATTTGCGTGACCATTCATTAGTAAATTAACATACATTTATCTTACACGACAAACAGTATGTCATAACAAAATTGTCATTAAACAAAATACATGTCATATTACTACTAAAAAAATAGAATTGATTTCAAAAATCAAATTTACGAGGATTAAAATTAATATAAATCTAGAGCATAATATGTTCATAATTTTATAGAAAAAAATATGCTTCTTTATTTTAAAATCATCATTAATTTGATAGTATTTATTTTTTAATTATTTGGATATTTTTCTCTTAATAATTTATTTTATATTCAAATAACACCGTTAGAATTCAAATTTTGAACTCTTCTGTTATGGGATACAATTTGTTAATATTGATTTATATTTTCTCAACCTTATGACTAAGATAATATATATATATATATATATATATATATATATATATATATATATATATATATATATATATATATATATATATATATATATATATATCATTTTGTTTGTGTTTGGTTTTCAAATAAATTTTGAAGTTTTAACATTATTATCATCACTATTTAGTAATTACAAATCATACTTGGTCCAAATGAAAATAAAAATAAAGAATATTATTTTCTTTTCTTCCTATCAAAGATTTTTTTAGTCAACACGGTCTTTTCCACCTTTCTCAATTTTATTTTTTTTAATTATTTAGATATTTTTTCTCTTAATAATTTATTTCATATTCAAATACGTTAAATTTCAAATTTTAAACTCTTCTATTATGGGATACAAGTTGTTAGTATTGATTTATATCTTTCTTGTTGGCGTGAATTATTAGAATCGCAAGAAAATAGGAGCATTAATTAATTGTAAATAGCTATCAAATCCCTCTTATCAAAGATTTAAATTATTGAGTATGAAGTATAGGCTAGATAATTCCTAAAATTTCTCTTCCTTTTATCTATTTATACTTTATAAATAACTCAAAGGAGATATACGTGAATAAAAAACACCCTTATGTTTTGATATGGTATCAGAGCATAATCTTGGGACCTAAACAGTCTTGAATAGATGGATGACTCCTCAAATGCCTCCACTGCTGAGTCCATCCTGGAAAATCTTACAACCAAAATGACGGAGATTTTGGCAACAACCCAGTCAATATCACAATCGTTGATCTATGAGTCCTCGACGGTACCGATCAGCATCAAGTTGGATGCTTCCAATTATGGCCTATGGTCTCAGGTGGCTAAGATGTACATCTCAGGCAAAGACAAACTTAAATATATTGACGGATCCTTCCCGCGGTCATCGGAAACTAATTCGACGTTCAGTAAATGGCGAACTGAGAACACCATAGTGAAAGGATGAATGATCAACTCAATGGATCCCTCGCTAGTGTGGAATTTCATCCGCTTCCCAACAACAAAAGGGGTTTGGGACGCCATTGCTATGACATAATTTGACAGATCTCATATTTCGCAGGTTTATGACCTTCGACAAAAGGTAACCCGGATGCGACAAAAAGGAGGATCGTTTGAAAAATATTACAATGATCTACAAGGGTTGTGGCGTGAGATAGACTTCTGATGCCCTAATCCCATGGAGTGCCCAAGAGATACAAAAATACAATTCTCTGTTGCAGGAGGAAAGAGTTTATATCTTTCTCGATGGATTGGATGACTAGCTTGATAACATTCGAAGTGACATACTCCAACTGAAGCCTTTCCCCACAATCAAGCAGGCTTATGCACACGTTCGAAGGGAGGACACTCATCAGACTGTGATGAAATCTGGGGCAGAAAATATAACAAGTGGTGCTGTTATGGCCACAAAAGGCTCAAAATTTGGCCAATTGTCAACGTTGGGGGCTAGAAAACACAACCTAGTCTTGAAGTCGAAGGATCCTTCCAATGGTGGAAAATACACATATTGTGGAAATGCTAGACACACTAGTGATACCTATTTCAAGTTACATGGCTATCCAGAGTGGTGGCATGAGCTGCAAGCTAAGAAGAAAAAAGACACTATTACACTTGAGGAAGGCATTGGTAAAGTTGTTGTAGTCACTGCCGAGTCAACTCTCGCTTGTTCATATGACTAGTTCCTCCATTTCAATGAAACCAGGTAATTGCGGTCAAGTTTTTTGTTGTCCTAATTCTCAGGATTCAAGGGCATGGACTACTGACTCTGGGGCAACAAACCATATGACCTTCGATCCCATGCACTTCTCCCATTCAACTCCACCACGTAGGACTTGCATTGCGAATGCAAATGGAGTTGCATACCCAGTCACAGGCGCCGGGACTGTGGCATTATCACCCTCTGTCTCTTTATCTCACAATCTCCTTGTTCCTACATTACCTAATAAATTAATGTCTGTGAGTCAAATAACTGAAGAACTCAATTATGTAGTATTGATGTACTCTACATTTTGTCTCCTTCAGGATGTTCTCAGCAAGAAGATTATTGGGCATGGTACTAAGAGAGGGGGGCTATACTGCCTAGATGATTTTAGCAAAGGAGAAGCACATCATGCACACCATCAGTTCAGTAACAAAGAATAAAAAATATGGTTGTGGCATCGTCATTTGGGACATCCATCATTCAGTTATTTAAGACACTTATTTCCAGATTTATTTTTACATTTGAAAAACGTTGAGTTTACATGTGATACTTTTATTTTGGCTAAAAGCCATAGAACCTCCTATCAGATGAGTTTGAATAAAAGCAGTGTTCCTTTTCCTCTAATACATTCTGACATGTGGGGACCTTCCCTTAGGAATACAGTATCTGGTCACCATTGGTTCGTAATATTTGTTGATGATTGCACACGGATGACATGGCTTTACTTAATGAAGACTAAAGATGAGGTGTTTCAAATATTTCAAAAATTTTCATTTCATGATTCAAAACCATTTTTCAGCCAAGATTCAAGTTCTTAGGTCAGATAATGGAGGGGAGTTTGTTAACCATCATCTCAAAACATACTTCCAGCGACATGGTCTTCTTCACGAGACCTCATGCTCACACACTCCACAACAAAATGGCATCACTGAACGGAAAGTAGTCATACCTTAGAGATAGCACGTGCTCTTCTTCTTGGTACACATGTTCCAACTCAATATTGGGATGATGTTGTAACTACAGCTGTATACCTCCTCAACCGCATGCCCTCCAAGGTCTTGCATTTTAAAACACCTCTACAAGTACTCTCCTCTCATGCCCAGATACCTACTGTGTTAATGCTTCAAACCTAGGATTTTTGGATGTGTAGTTTTTGTTCATCTTCACAAAAACCATTGCACCAAAATTGATCCATGTGCTGTCAAGTGCTTGTTTTTGGGCTATGGACTATATAAGAAAGGCTACAAATGCTTTGAACCTACCACCAAAAAAAAATTTATATCTCTATAGATGTGACCTTTCTAGAATCTGAACCTTTCTTTTCCCCTATGGTATCCAATTCAGCTCTTCAGGGGGGGTGATGTAGCCTAGCTTGAGTGCTTTCTTCCATGAGCTGAAAATGAATTTGAAGGTGGCGGAAGCTATGGTTGAAGATGTGCAAGGAGCTCCTAGGAGTTGTGGTTTCCTTGAAGGTGAAGTGTTAGGTGTGGAGAGTGAGTGATGAGGTCATCTCACTTGGAAAAGATGAAGAATGAAGACTAAGGTGTCTATCCTAGAGGTAGGAGACAAGAGTGATAATTGGCACAAAGTTGGCAGCAATTTCACTCAAATTAATCTTCCCCTTTACATGAGCCAAGCACCTCATTATATAGGAGAGAGGGCTGGACATTTTGGAGGCAAAATTTGAAAATTCAAAAATAAAACTCTCCAATGAGAAGGTGCCATGTGGAGTCATGCTTTCCATGTTTTAGCTCACACCTTCCATGATCCTCTCCACTCCTAGGCTGCCATGTGGATGTCCATGTGCTCCATGCCAAGGTGATTTTCGTCCTCCGATATACCCTAGACGTTTTAGGGTTACATTGGGCTCAAAGAAGCCCAATTGTTACCCTAACTAGTCACTTTTAACCCTAACTAGTCATATTTTACTATTGGCCCAAATACAAGCCCAAAAACCTATGCTACTTGGCCCAAATATTTGGTCCAATTATTTTATGCTACTAGGCCCAATACATGGCCCATGAAATCCTAAACAACTTTATACAATTTATTTAAGCTAAAGCTTGGCACAAAAATAATATTGACTAGTCAGCAGAAACTCAGTCTTCTTGTGTTCTTCTGACCAAAGCTTTAGTTTATGTTTTGATGACTTGGAGGTCTTCTTGGATATGTTTGTACATTCCTTCACCCTAGAGTTCTCCTCTTGAATGGGCCAACAAAAAGAAACAAAAACCCAATTAGACCCATATTTACAAGTAAATCCCAAAATAACCTCTAGGTCTTTATCCTCCTTATTATGTGGTTGTGTATGGCTGGAGGCTCTGCCATCATCCGCTCCCTCTTAAGAGGATCTGTCCTCAGTTCTACAGGACTGATCTCGAACAGCAGCCTTATTCCTACTTTGAACTAGGTTCGTCCTCCAGGATCAAATATCCATCTGTTGGAGTCATCAAACAAGTCAAATGAGTTAGTTTCAGCAGTTGTATAAAAATCAGTCTGATTAAGTTGCCATTCCTCTTGTTTTTCTATTATTTTTTGCAACTTTTCACAAGATTTCTTTAGAGAGGAGTACATAATTTTCTTTTCTAAGTTTTTCCTCCCTTGTTCTAGATTTTTATTACTAGACTCTTTAGACACTACCTTTTGTTCTAGAAGAGCTAGTAATTTTTCAGTTTTTATTTTCTTTTTGAATCTTTTTTGACCATCTAACACCTAAGAAGGTGTTAAAGGATATAAAAGATATTTATTTTTTTCAAGTGTGAAGGTAATCTCGTTGGTACGACCATTATGCATAGAGTTTTTAACAAATTGCCATGGTTGTCTCAATAAGATATGACAAGTTTCTATAGGCACTACATCACATAAAATTTTATCTTTATAGATGCCTACAGATAACTTGACCTTCACTTGTTGGTGATATCTTAGCATATATTCAAAATAAACTACTATATATTTACCTATACAATCTCTCAAGACATGATTCATGAGCCTTATGAACGTACTGGGTGCATTAGTGAGTCCAAAAGGCATTACTAACCACTCATATAATCCAAATTTGGTTTTAAAAATGGTTTTCCATTCATCACCTTCTTTAATTCTGAGTTGGTGATATCCGCTTTTAAGATTAATATTGGAAAATATAAGGGACCTATGCAGTTCATCAAGCATATCATCTAGTCTTGGGATTGGATGCCTGTACTTGATGGTGATGTTGATGGCTCTACAGTCATAACATATTCTCCACTTGCCATCTCTTTTTGGCACCAACAAGACAGGTACAGCACAAGGACTTAGGCTCTTTTGAACCCAGCCCTTCTCCAACAAATCCTGTACTTGTGTCTCTATCTCCTTAGTTTCTTCTGGATTAGTTCTATAAGTTGGTCTATTGGGTAGACTAGCTCCTGGAACTAAATCTATTTGATGTTCTATTCCTCTAAAAGGTGGAAGTCCAAGGAGGCCTTCCTTAGGGAATACATCATCAAATTCTTTTAAAAGTTCTTTTACTGAAGGAGGTAGTTCACAAGTCTCAGTAAATGTGGCAATGCATGTAAGTGTTCCTTTACAAAATAGGAGGCTTGAAGGTTGTTCAGAAAGAACTATTTTTTCAATTTTGTTTTCAAGTTTCTCTTCTTTCTGAATAATCGTGTGGGAAGGAACATTCTTCTCCCACGTCTCAGCATTGTCCCTAAGGACTTGCACTTGATTTTTGATTTCTTTTCTTTTTTTTTCTCATTTTCTTCACTCTTACTAGTTTCGTTTCTTTGGCTATTATATTCATCTTTGTCCCTTAAGATCATAGTTCTTTCATTGGGACACTGAGATGCTAAATGACCCTTACCAAGACATTTAAAACACTGAATTTCTTTAGTTTGAGTATGGGAGATGTGCTCATTTTTAGATATCTCTTGGGAAGGTTCTAGAGATGTTTCTTTTATATGCCCTTCCCCTCTTTGGAACTCATCCTTTTCATAAGGTACAAAGTATGAACTTTGTTTTTGACTTGATTCCTTTTTCAAAATTTGTTTTTCAACTTTAATGCAAAGTTGAATCAAGTCATTTAAATCTTTATAAGGTAAAAGTTCAACTTTGTTTCTTATCTCAAGTTTGAGACCATTTAAAAACCTTGAAATGGTGGTATTAATTTCTTCCTTAATCCCTGCCCTTATAATATATAACACCATCTTTTGCCAATATTCTTCTACACTCAGATTTTTTTGATGAAGTCTTTGGAGCTTGTCCATCAACTTCCTATTGTAGTTTGAGGGAGTATGGCGACATCTCAAGGCTCCCCTAAGATCATTCCAACACGTAATGGGAGGGTCCTTGTGGAGATGTCTCTCTCTTTTTAGGGCAATCCACCAATTCATAGCATTACCTTGAAAGCTTAGGATGGCTAAGGGTACTTTTCTTTCCTCACCTACTTGATGACAAGCAAACAATTGTTCTACCTTCATTTCCCAATCTAGGTAGGTTTCTATGTTTTCTTTCCCATATAAATAAGGTAAATCTACCCTAACATCCTTAGTGCTTTCTTTTCTCTCTTTTCTAGCTCTTCTAGGGGGTGGTTGGTAGTACTCATTAATTCTAAGGCTTTGTTCACCAAGATAATCACTACCCCTAGATGCATGTGAACTTCTTTTTGTTTTATGGGTGCATTCATATTTTTCTTTAACCATCCTCAACTCGTTCTCCAACAAAGCAACATGAGCATCCCTCTCTTTGAGTTGGGTCTCATGTTGGAGTTGTCTATATGAAAGTGATTGAAAGTCTTGTGCTAATTGTTTTAAAAGAGATTTGATTGACTTTCTATCATCTTCACTAGAGTTAGGAGAATGAGTAGACATGATTAAAGCTATGTGTTAAAAGCAATTTACCACAAGAAAGATAGGTGGAGTAATGTAGGTAGATTCCCAGGAAAGGGAGGTGGATCACTTGGATCACTTAAGTACCAAGCCTTTCTTAGCCAAATTCTATCCTTCAAGACTTTCACAAACCTTTCTCTAAGTAATTCACTTAGAGCACAAGCAAGAATGAAAACACAAGCTTTAATACAAGAAAACGAAATTACTTAAAAAAACAATTAATCACAATGAACAATTAACTCTAATTCAAAAGCATTTAAACTAGGCGAATTCCTAAGGTGAGGCTTCTCTGGCACTTAGAACCTTTGAAGACACACTCACCGTCTAATTGGCGTGATTAATTCCACTAATTATTGAATGTTTAACAACTTACAACTCAAAAGAAATACAATGGAAATTTTGAATTACAAAAGTTTAGAATCCTATTCTATGCTTCCTTTTCTTTTTGGTACTCCTCCTTTTTGCTTTGCACTCCTCTCTTTGATGTATGTTTGTATATTTTTGTTGCTGCACTCTTGCTTTACCTCTTTTAGGATAGTCACTAAAGTAATCAATTCAGCACCTACTAAGTAAAAATGGCACTCACCACAAAGGTTAGCTCCAAACTTTGCAAGCACCTTTTGAAAACTTTCACCACTTAAGAGGTCAACAAAAATTAAAGCAACAAAAGCTCAATTTAAATTTGGACAACAGCAAAGGGATTTAAATGTGACAAAACTAGAAGGAATATTGAAGAAAAATTGACAATCAAGCAAAATAAGGTAATCAACAAAGCTGGCACACAAAATGAACCTAGGGAAAGGTACTAGAATTGGATTACAGAAACCAAAACTGAACTACTGGAATTTAAGTGTCAAAAAACGTGACTTACACGATTTATGCTGAGCTGTATTTTTCAAATTTGAATTTGAAATTTTAAACACAGATACTTCAAGATGTTAACCAAATTTTGGCGCTGAAATCACTCAAAACACATGCACCAATCAATTACAATAAAATTTTCAAATCTGGTGCCAGATTACCGTTTTTTTTTTCGCGCCAGTTTTGAACACTGATTTTGTTTGATTTATCATTTTTTTTTTCACTTCGAATTTTGATTCACTTTTTTTTTCCTTTTTTTCTAAGACATCAAACTTCTCAGATCCAAATTTCCAGAATTTTTCTCCAGCGGAATTAATTTTCACAATGAAAAACAGCCAGCACAGTTTAGAAATCCTAATCTGGAATTAAAAACAGAGTTGAAAACTTGCAAAGACACAATAGAATGATTGTATAAGAATTTGTGTGGTTCTATCACACAAATATGAACTCAAATCTAAAAGAAAAATGCACCAAAGGATCAAACAATTCAGATTAAAAACTGGACTCAAGATCAAATCAAGAAACAAAATCAATCAAGAAAAGTACTACTAGGATTTGATGACATTTGTTGGAGAAACATGACTTGACAAAACATGTATAGATCTCAAAATCAAAATGAATCAAATTAAAAAAGATTGAACCAATTAAAATGTGCAAGAAAGACTCAAAATCCTAATAAAATCAAACAGCACACCAAAACACACAAGAATCCTACACAAAATTGAAATTAGAAGCTCAAGAACAAGTTGAACACATTCTACCGATTGGATTCATCCAAACAGCATTCAAATCAAAATTAAATTGCAAAAAACAGCAAGACATTCAAGGATCTAATGAAGAACAACATGGAAATATGAATAACAACACAAAATCAAAAAAAATTAGAAGAAGACACTTAGCTCTTGAAGAACCATGGCTCTAGATACCACTTGATGTAGCCTAGCTTGAGTGCTTTCTTCCATGAGCTGAAAATGAATTTGAAGGTGGCGGAAGCTATGGTTGAAGATGTGCAAGGAGCTCCTAGGAGTTGTGGTTTCCTTGAAGGTAAAGTGTTAGGTGTGGAGAGTGAGTGGTGAGGCCATCTCACTTGGAAAAGATGAAGAATGAAGACTAAGGTGTCTATCCTAGAGGTAGGAGACAAGAGTGATAATTGGCACAAAGTTGGCAGCAATTTCACTCAAATTAATCTTCCCCTTTACATGAGCCAAGCACCTCATTATATAGGAGAGAGGGCTGGACATTTTGGAGGCAAAATTTGAAAATTCAAAAATAAAACTCTCCAATGAGAAGGTGCCATGTGGAGTCATGCTTTCCATGTTTTAGCTCACACCTTCCATGCTAAATCCTCTCCACTCCTAGGCTGCCATGTGGATGTCCATGTGCTCCATGCCAAGGTGATTTTCGTCCTCCAATATAACCTAGACGTTTTAGGGTTACATTGGGCTCAAAGAAGCCCAATTGTTACCCTAACTAGTCACTTTTAACCCTAACTAGTCATATTTTACTATTGGCCCAAATACAAGCCCAAAAACCTATGCTACTTGGCCCAAATATTTGGTCCAATTATTTTATGCTACTAGGCCCAATACATGGCCCATGAAATCCTAAACAACTTTATACAATTTATTTAAGCTAAAGCTTGGCCCAAAAATAATATTGACTAGTCAGCAGAAACTCAGTCTTCTTGTGTTCTTCTGACCAAAGCTTTAGTTTATGTTTTGATGACTTGGAGGTCTTCTTGGATATGTTTGTACATTCCTTCACCCTAGAGTTCTCCTCTCGAATGGGCCAACAAAAAGAAACAAAAACCCAATTAGACCCATATTTACAAGTAAATCCCAAAATAACCTCTAGGTCTTTATCCTCCTTATTATGTGGTTGTGTATGGCTGGAGGCTCTGCCATCAGGGGATCCATGGGTAAAGAGCTAAATTGGTACTTGGCGGCTCCATCATCATCAACTGTTGAAAAGAAACAAATTGGAGAGTATGAATCCAAAGTTGAACGAGTAATCCATAATGATGGAACCAAAATGCAACATGTAAACATAATTGAAGTTGAGAGTGAAGAGGATCCTCTTACTGATGAAGAAGTTGTTAGTGAAAAGGTTCCTGTCAATAAAGAGTATATCGATCAAGGAAGTTAAGAGCCCTCTCTCCACAGTTGACGGCAGAGCCTACAGTCACACACAACCACATAATAAGGAGGATGAAGACCTAGAGGTTTATGGATTTATTTGCAAATATGGATCTAATTGGTCTTTTGCTTCTTTTTGTAGGCCCAATCAAGAGGAGAACTCTAAGGTTAAGAAATGTACAATCATATCCAAAAAGACCTCCAAGTCATCAAAACATAAACTAAAGCTTTAGTCAGAAAAACAGAAGAAGACTAAGTTCCTGCTGACTAGTCAACATTATTTTTGGGTCAAGCTTTAGCTTAAATAAATTGTATAAAGTTGTTTAGGATTTCATAGGCCATGTATTAGGCCTAGTAGCATAAAATAATTGGACCAAATATTTGGGCCAAGTAGCATAGGTTTTTGGGCTTGTATTTGGGTCAATAGAAAAATATGACTAGTTAGGGTTAAAAGTGACTAGTTAGGGTAACAATTGAGCTTCTTTGAGCCCAATGTAACCCTAAAACGTCTAGGGTATTTTGGAGGACGAAAATTGTAACATCCCGCCAAAATACTATTCATATTTATATAATGAAAATAAAAGTAACAAATAGATTGAAGTGAACAAAATTTTATATATGTAAATAAAGTTTCTCCTCACAGGGAGTTTAATACAAATACGATCACTTTTCCATTAAAACGTAAACAAAATACAATACAATAGAAAGATAGGCGATCTCCTGACAGAAGGGCGATCTCCTATTAGAAGGGCGATCTCCTATCATAAAGCAGCAAAAGGGGTGATCGCCCAACAGATATAGAAAACAGGCGATCTCCTTCCAGCGACAATTCACTAAGGAGCTCTACTTCCTACAACATCATTTGCTCCCGTGTAAATTATACACGATCATTACAGGTTTAAGAAAAGGCCAAACACAACACAAAAGAAACACAGGGTAAGCTAGACATTTAAAAAGAGTTAGATATGAGCTTTAAAATCAAGGTAAAACAAATTCAAGATACCCACGTAAACCATCAATTAAACACATATTGCACGATTCCTCGAAGGTCATTAAAATCACAACATATATCAAGTGTCTATCAATTCAAAGTTTCTCATTTCTCACGTCAGACTTCACTGACTCATCACACAAGACACTTGACCCTACTTCCGGAAGACTCGTGCGTTGAACCTAGCATCCAGAGACATGCACCTGCCATACTAACCCACTGCGAAATCACACACATTCACAGGGGCGCCGTGAAATCACACACATTCACAAGCGTATAAATGAATCTCAATATCATCACTATCCTAGCATGACAGGGTTAATTCATATAACAGGCCGAGCTCGTTCTTTTTCACACGACTCACCCATTTATATGAACCTCCTTCGACTCTCACCAACTGAATAACTTCCTCTATGTGATTCCATTATCTCAGCAGAGTCAGGATCGCCTCATTCACAGGATACTCACAGATCAATACACTTCGTAACCAAATCTCAACACGGTATTTCCTTTCCTGAAAATACTATGTCTTGATCCCACATTCACGACATTCCACACATCATACCACTCAAATGAATGATCCAAATCACAGCAACAGTCATTTCAAAGGTTCAGATTTTCGAATATCACATGTATTTCACATTTAAATCTCAAACAGCTTCAAACAACACCAAAAACAGGGGAGTTCGAAAAACAACGCCAAAACCGGCGATCTCGTTCAAAAACAGAGGATTATACAATAACAGTTGAAAAACCGGCGACCACGTCGCCCCCATCATCTCAATCATGAATATAAGGATGTTCGTTGGAAATAGGGCTAGCTTCCCTTACCTGGACTTGCGCAAAACACCAAGAGCTCCAAAATCCACCGAGCTTAAAGGATGCCTTAGCTCTGTTTTCAGCGTTTGGTTCGTAGAACTTGCAGAGGACCTCCCAGGTGCTCTAAGGGCAGTCGCCGCACGTCGCACTGGTGCTGGAGGTTGCCTGAGTTGCAGCGCGAAGGAGAGAAAAGAGAGGGATGAAGGTGCAGACACTCTTTCACCCTTGAGCCACTGTAACCTTCTTTGCCTTCCCGCAGTGGGCTTTTGAATCCAAGCCTACCTGTCCACGCATGCTGCTGCTGCCACCCCTTCTGCAGGAAAGCCTGAGTGTACGTTCTCACTGAACAGTACGGCCACGGTTGTCTCTTGTGCATGCCAACCACTGCCCTGAACAGTACGACCACTGTTGTCTCTTGTGCATGCCAACCACTACCCTGAACAATACGACCACTGTTGTCTCTTGTGCATGCCAACATTCTGATGTCACTATTCTGAACCACCCTTTTTGTCTACGTGGCGCGCGTGCAGGACGTTTCATGCTGGGAGTCTGGGTCCCACTTTCTCTGCGCGAAGCTTGACATCGCGCGATAACCTTCCACCGATGACCGCTCGCGCGATGACTATCCACTGAGGTCTCATACTGGCAAACGACCGATGTCTCTCCCTGGAAGACGACCGATGTCTCTCCCTGGAAGACGACCGATGTCTCTCCCTGGGAGACGACCGATGTCTATCCCTGGCGACGCCCGCATGCCTCTCACGACCCGGCGATGCTACATGCCTCGCGCCCCGATGACGCCCGCATGCCTCTCGCGCCCTGGTGACGTCCACATGCCTCGCGCCCTGGCGATGCCCGCATGCCTCTCGCGCGCCCTGGTGACGTCCACATGCCTCGCGCCCTGGCGATGACGTGTAGTCTAGGCGACCGGCGATTATGTACTGACAAGGAAATCTTATAATCTTCTAAACTACACTTTCCTTCCTTTTTTTTTTATTTTAAATAAAAACATACTTAGAATTCATTTAAAATATATCCTTTTATTCCAATTTAATTTTTCAGGTCCTTACAAAAATCACCTTGGCATGGAGCACATGGACGTCCACATGGCAACCTAGGAGTGAAGAGGATTTAGCATGGAAGGTGTGAGTTAAACATGGAAAGCATGACTCCACATGGTACCTTCTCATTGGAGAGTTTAATTTTGAATTTTCAAATTTTGGCTCCAAAATGTCCAGCCCTCTCTCCTATATAAGGAGGTGCTTGGTTCATGAATTTGGAAGATTAATGAATAAGTGAAATTGCCGCCAAGTTGCTAGCCCAATTCTCACTCTCGTCTTTGCCTCTTTAGGATAGACACTTTAGTCTTCAATTCTCCACCTAGCTAAGTGATTAGGCCTCACCTATCACTCTCCATACTTAGCATGCACCTTCAAGGAAACCACAAGCTCTAAGTGAGCTCCTTGCACGCTTCATCCATTAGCTTTCGCCACCATCAAATTCATGTTCCAATTCGGCATGAAGGCACCAATCCTTCATTTGGTATCAAAGCTAGGTTCTTCAAGAGCTAAATGTGCCTTCTTCTTTTCATTTTTAATTTTGTGTTGTTCTTAATTTCCATGTTGTTCATCATCAATTCTTTATTTTTCTTTCTGTTTTTAATTTTCAAATTGTTTTGGTGTGCTGTTTGGAAATTTCAATCAGTGCATTTTGCTTAATTGTGCTTGAGCAATCTGTGTGCAATTTTGTGTAGGATTCCATGGAGTATTTTGTTTTGTTGTTTTGTTTTGCTTTATTTGAGTCTTTCTTGCAATTTTAATTGGTTCTTTCTTGATGTTTTAATCGGTTAATTTTGAGTATATTTGAGTTATTTTAATTTTTGAATCCATATAAGTTTTATCAAGTTTTGTTTCTCCTAAATTGTCATCACTTCTATGTAGTACTTTTATTGATAACTTTGGTTGTTTGATTTTAAATTTGAGTGCAGTTTCATATTCTGTTTTTGATCCTTTGGTGCATTTTAATTTTAAGATTTGAGTTCATGCTTATGTGCTAGATCCATACAAGTTCCTATACATCAATTCTATTGTGTCTTTGAAGTTTCTCAATGCCGATTTTCATTCTAGAATAGGTTTCTTGAAAATTGTGCTGGCTAAAATTGTTTGTGAAAATTAATTTCGTTGGAGAAAATTTCTGAAACTCTGGATTTGAGTAGTTTGAAGTGTTAGAAAAAAGTGAAAAAAAAAAAGTTGAATCAAAATTCAAAATACAAAAAAAAATGATAAATCAAAATACAATCAGTGTGCAATTCTTGTGCAAAAAAAAAAACACTATGAAGTGGCAGTAGATTTGAAAATTTTATCACAATTAATTGGTGCATTATTTTGGTGTGATTCCAGCGCCAAATTTGAACTAAGACATTGAGCTTTCTGTGGTTTAAATTTCACATTCAAATTTGAAATATCCAGCTTAGCATAATTTGTTTAAGTCACGCATTTTACACCTCAAATTTTTAGTAGTGTTGTTTTGGTTTTCTTAATCCAAATCTAGTGTCATTCTTTAGGTTCAATTTGTGTGCCACCTTTTATTGAGTACCTTATTTTGTTTGCTTGCCATTTTCATTCAATACTCTTTCAAGTTTTGTCATATATCAACTCTCTTTGCTCTAGTCCAATTTTAAGTTGAAACTTTTGTTGCTTTAAATTTTTGTTGACCTCTTTCTTGGTGGAAGTATTTCAAAAGTGCCTTGTTGAGTTTAGAGCTAACAATTTTTGGTGAGCATCGTAAGGACCTAGAAACTTTAATTGGAATGAAAGTGTTATATTTAAATAATTTTAGAAGATGTTATTATTTAAAATACAAAGAGCTGGTAAATGAAGTTTCGTAGTAGTCGGACCTCGGACGTCGCCCAAGGTCTGGGGTCAGCTGGTAGAGGTCGGTCAGCTGACCATTGTATTAACCAAGTAGTCAGGTGCGACGACTGTATCGTGAGGTATTCACGTGGGTGTGCTCGAGGAAGACATGTGGATCAAGAAGAGTAAAGGAAGAAAAGTGTAGCTTAGAAGTCTACGAGATCGCCGTTGTTGAAGACGAAGGCGATCTCCGAGTTCTCTGGCACATGATCGCCAATCGCCTAGGGTGTACGTGATCGACGGGAGTGCACGTAGTATGTGGTCAAGATGCTGGATCAACCATAGTGGGTTCCAAAAACCACGCGTATCAAGGTGTGGGTTAAGCTTTAGATACACTGTGCAAGCGAAGCTCTATACTGGAGCATAAGAAAATCGTCCTTAGTGTTGCATGCATGGGCGCACGAGGAGTAGTGCTGATCTATTCTTGGAAATGTGAAGCTACCGACGTCACCAAGCCATGTAGAGGTGATACCTTGGACGTAACATAGTGGGATGGAGAACCTTCAGCAAGGCGTGGCGATGTGTCGTCGGGCATCGCCGGGCGCGAGGCATGCGGGCATCGCTAGGCGCGAGACTTGCGGGCATCGCCAGGGCGAGACATCGGTCGTCTCCCAGGGAGAGACATCGGTCGTCCTCCAGGATGAGGCATCGGTGGATAGTCATCACGCGAGCGGTCATCGGTGGAAGGTTATCCCGCGATGTCGAGTTTCACACAGATAAGGTGGGACCCAGGCTCTCAGCATCAGACGTACTGCACGCGCGACACGTAGACAAAAAGGGTGGTTCAGAATAGTGACATCAGAGTGTTGGCCTGCGCAGAGGCACGCGTAGTCGTACTGTTCAGGGAAGCGTACACGCAAACTTCCCTGCAGAGTGGGTGGTGGCAGCGGCTTTTGTGGACAAGTTGGTTTAAGATTCAAAAACCCACTTCTGAGAGGCAAAGAACATTGCAGTGGTTCAAGAGTGAAAGAGTGAGCTCACCTTCATCCTTCTCTTTTCTCTCCTTCGCACTGCGATTCAGGCATCCTCAAGCACCAGTACGACGAGCGACGACTGCCCTTAAAGCACCTGGGAGGTTCTCTGCAAGTTCTACAGACTAGAGGCAAAAACAGAGCTAAGGCATCTTTAAGCTTCGGTGGGTTTTGGAGTTCTTGGTGTTCTGCGCAAGTCCAGGTAAGGGAAGCTAGCCTTATTTTCCAACGAAAACCTTATATTAGATGATTGAGATGATGGGGCGACGTGGTCGCCGGTTTTCAACTGTTATTGCATAATCCCCTGTTTTTGGACGAGATCGCCGGTTTTGGCGTTGTTTTTCGTACTCCCCTGTTTTTGGTGTTGTTTGAAACTGTTTGAGATTTAAATGTGATATTCGAAAATCTGAACCTTGGAATGAGTTTTGTTGTGATTGAAATCGTTCATTTAAGTGTTATATGATGTGTTGAATGTTGTGAATGTGGGATCAAGGCATAGTATTTTCAGGAAAGAAAATACCGTGTAAGATCGTGTAGGATGTGCATTGACCGGTGATTCGTTTATTATGAGATATCCTGACTCTCCTGATATAATGGAATCATATATATGAAGTTATTCAGGCGTTGAGAGTCGAAGGAGGTTCATACGTATGGGTGAGTTGTTTGAAAGAGAACGAGCTTGACCCGTTGTATGGATTAACCCTGTCATGCTAGGATAGTGATGATATTGAGATTCATTTATACGCTTGTGAATGTGTGTGATTTCACAGTGGGGCAGTATGACAGGTGCAGATCTCTGAGTCTAGTCAATGCATGAGTCTTCCGGAAGTGGTGTCAAGTGTCTGTGTGTGATGAGTCAGTGGAAGTCTGACGTGAGAAATGAGAAACATTGAATTGATAGACACTTGATGAATTATGTGATTTTGAACGACTCTTGAGGAATTGTGAAATATGTGTTTACTTGATGGTCATGTGAAGAGAATGAGAAAGTTGATGGCTTTACGTGGGTATCTTGAATTTGTTTTATCTTGATTTTAAGGTTCATATCTAAACTCTCTTTCAAATATCTAGCTTACCCTGTGTTTGGTTCTGTGGCTGTTTTTCTTAAAACTGTGATGATCGTGTATAATTTACACGGGAGCAGATGATGTTGCAGGAAGTAGAGCTCCTCAGTGAGTGGTCGCCGGAAGGAGATCGCCTGTTTCTATTTCTGTTAGGCGATCACCCTTTTTCTGCTTTTCTGATAAGAGATCGTCGTTTTCTGATAGGAGATCGCCTTTTTGCTGTTAGGAGATCGCCTGTCTTTCTATTTTACTGTATTTTGTTTACGTTTTGGAAAACTGACCGATTATGTATTAAACTCCCTGTGAGGAGAAACTTCATTACATATATATAATTATGTTCACTTCGATATATTTATTCCACCTTTATTTTATTACATAAATATGAAAAAGGAAATTTGGCGGGATGTTACATTAATGGTATCAGAGCAGTTCGTCCTTAGGATGAACTGAGGGCTATGGATCCATTGTGTTTCTTCTGCTCATAAAATTTATTTGAGTTTTAAATAACAACTATAGTGAAAGGTTTTCAAACGTTTTTGTATTGAAATTTTGTGTGTGCTTTAGTGAATATATGCCCTAACTGAAAATCTTAGTATTAAGAATGAGAGGATCTTGATACAGTAGTGAGGGTGCACACTCATAACTGGATCGAGATGATTCTCAATCTTAATTCCAAAGGTTTGACGTTTAGCATATATTGAATTCTGGTGTGTTTTATTTCAGTTTATTGAGTGTTTTTGTATTGATTGAAAGTGGTTGTTTGGATTGATGGTTGTATACCAGCAGCTGTTCTGGTGTTTTGCTTGAGGTTATAAGTATCATGATTCTGTTGATAAACTCAAATTCTAAATGACTTTGAGATGTTGACCTTTGTAAGGTTTAGATGTTACCTCCTGAATGAATCGATTTCTTATCGATCTCATTCTTATAGTTGTGGGGGGGATATAGAAACCAATAGTTTCCTAATCTTCTACAGAGAAGAATGGCTCCTAGACAACCTACCTGTAAGGACCTGTAAAATTTAATTGGAATAAAAGAGATATATTTTAAATGAATTCTAAGTATGTCTTTATTTAAAATGAAAAGGAAGGAAAGTGTAGTTTGGAAGGCTATGAGATCGCCTAGTAGTACATGATCGTCGGTCGCCTGCTACACATGAGCGCCAGGGCGCGAGGCATGCAGGCATCGCGCGGGCGCGAGACATGCAGGCATCGCGCTGGCGCGAGGCATGTGGACGTCGCGTGGGCGCGAGGAATGTGGACGTCGCGGGCGCGAGGCATGTGGACGTCGTGCGGGCGCGAGGCATGCGGGCGTCGCCAGGGCGCGAGGCATGCGGGCATTGCCAGGGCACGAGAGGCATGCGGGCATCGCCAGGGCGCGAGGTATGCGGGCATTGCCAGGGCGCGAGAGGCATGCGGGCATTCGCCAGGGCGCGAGGCATGCAGGGCGTCGCCAGGGTTAGGCATCGGTCGTCCCCTACAGGGAGACATCGGTCGTCTTCCAGGGCGAGGGGGGGGACATCGGTCGTTCGCCAGGATGAGTCAGCGGTGGAAAGTTATCTCGCGACGTCGAGTTTCACACAGAGTAAGGTGGGACCCAGGCTCCCAGCATGAAACGTCCTGCATGCGCGACACGTAGGCAAAAAGAGTGGTTCAGGCTAGTGACCTCAGAGTGTTAGCCTGCGCAGAGGCACGCTTAGTCGTACTGTTCAGTGAAGCGTACACGCAAACTTCCCTGCAGAGTGGGTGGTGGCAGCGGTTTTTGTGGAGAAGTCAGCTTAAGATACAAAAACCCATTTCTGAGAGAGAAAGAAAGAAACGTCGCAGTTGTTCAAGAGCGAAAGAGTGAGTTCACCTCCCTTGTTCTCCATTCTCTCCTTCGCACTGCGATTCTAGCACCTTCACACAAGAGTACGACGAACGACGACCACCATTAGAGCACCTGGGAGGTTCTCTGCAAGTCCTTCAACCAGACGCAAAAACAGAGCCAAGGCGTTGTTCAAGCTTCGTTGGGTTTCAGAGCTCCTGGTGTTTTGCGCAAGTCCAGGTAAGGGAAGCTAGCATTCGTTTTCAATACAAGCCATAGTTTTGCTGTTTCTGAAGTGAGGGCGACGTGGTCGCCGGTTCTCTGTTTCTTTTCGAAATGTTCTGTTCTATGTGGTTGGGCGACGTGGTCGCCGGTTTTAAATACGAGTTTCGAACTCCCCTGTGTTCGACGTTGTTTGAAGCTGTTTGGGATTTAAATACAATATATATGTGATATTCGAAAGTTTGAAACGTTGAAATGATTGTTGCTGTAATTTGAAATATTCCTTTGCATGGTATGACGTCTTGAATGCTGTGAATGTGGGATCGAGGCATAGTATTTTCAGGAAAGGAAATACCGTGTAAGATCTGTATAGGTGTATTGACTAGGGGCTTGTCTAGAAGGAGATATCCTGACTCTGCTGAGATAATGGAACCACATAGAGGAAGTTATTCAGTTGGTGAGAGTCGAAGGAGGTTCATACGTATGGGTGAGTTGTTCAAGTGGGAACGAGCTCGGCCTGTTATATGAATTCACCCTGTCATACCGGGAGAGTTGATGACATTGAGATTATATGCGCATGGCTGTGTGGATTCACAGCGACCCTGTGTGGATTTCACAGTGGTATGGTATGACAGGTGCAGATCTCGGAGCCTGAGTCAACGCACGAGTCAATCCGGAAGTAGTGTCATGTGTCTATGCATTGTGAGTCAGTGGAAAGTCTGACGTGTGAACCATGAATACTGAAATTTGAAATAGACACTTGACGAGTTATGGAATATGAGTATGTTGATGGTTGAAAATTGATATGGATCATGAATGGTGTGAAGTTTTATGCTTACTATTGATTTAAAAGTTTTTAAACCATCTAGCTTACCCCTTTTCTTTTGTATTGTTCTGTGGTTATTTTCTCTTAAACTGTGATGATCGTGTATTTTACACGGGAGCAGATGATCTTCCAGGGAGTAGAGCTCCTTAGCGAGTGGTCGCCGGAAGGGGATCGCCTGTTTCTGCCTCTATCGGGTGATCGCCTGTTTTTCCATTCTGGTAGCAGATCGGCTGTTTTGGGTCCCCTGATAGGAGATCGCCGGTCTATGTAGGGAGATCGCCGGTTTTCATTTAGTTGGCTGTATTTTGTTTAAATTTTAGAAAAATATACCGGTTATGTATTTATCTCCCTGTGAGGAGAAACTTTATTTACATATATATGATTTTGTTCATTTCAATCTATTTGTTACTTTTATTTTCATTATATGAGCATGTATGGTATTTTGGCGGGATGTTACATTAATGGTATCAGAGCAGTTCGTCCTTAGGATGACCTGAGGGCTGTGGATCCATTGTGTTTCTTCTGCTCATAAAGTTTATTTGATTTTAAAATAACAACTATAGTGAGAGGTTTTCAAACGTTTTTGTATTGAAATTTTGTGTGTGCTTTGGTGAATATATGCTCTAACTGAAAATCTTAGTATTAAGAATGAGAAGGTCTCGATAAAGTAGTGAGGGTGCACACTCATAACTGGATCGAGATGATTCTCAATCTTAATTCTAAAGGTTTGATGTTTAGCACATATTGAATTCTGGTGTGAGCTATTTCATTCCCTTGAGTGTCTTTGTAATTGATTGAAAATGGTTGATTGGATTGATGACTGCATACTAGTAGCTGTTCTGGTGTTTTGCTTGAGATTATAAGTATCACGATTCTGTTGATGAGCTCAAATTCTTAATGAATTTGAGATGCTGACCTTGTAAGGTCTAGATGTTACCTCTAGAATGAATTGATTTCTTATCGATCTCATTCTTGTGGTTGTAGGGAATATAGAAGCCAATAGTTTCAGAATCAAAAACGAAGAAGATGGCACGTAGACCTCCTACCCCTCCCCAACCTTCTTCAGAAATGAGCCAGATTGCCAAGGCCATCGAGATGATGGCAACTGCCATCCAGCAGCAGAATGCAGCGATGGCTCAGAACCATCAAGCTACAATGCACCACTGGGAGACTGCTCGGTCGGCTGAGACAAATTCCCACGTTGGTCAGCCTCAGGAACAGATGGGACTGACCGAGTTCATGAGGCACAACCCACCCAAGTTCAGTGGGAATGCCACCCCTGATCAAGCAGATCAGTGGGTCAGAGAGTTGGAGAAAATCTTTAGGGCGACCTCCTGCCCTGAAGAGAAGAAGTTGGTGTTCGCCACCTTTTTGCTGTCTGGAGAAGCTGAGTTCTGGTGGATGGGAGCTCAGCAGATGATGGAGGCCCGAGAGGATGTGTTGGACTGGGAAAGCTTCAGGGTGAGGTTCTTGGAGAAATACTTCCCAGACAGCGCAAGGTTTGCGAGGGAAGCTGAGTTCCTAAAGTTGGAGCAGGGAGATATGTCTGTGAACGCCTATGCTGCTCGGTTTGAGTACCTCGCCCGATTTTATACCCAGGCGACCTCCGAGGCCTGGAGGTGTAGGAAGTTCGAAGAGGGGCTGAAGCATGGGCTGAAGAGGACCATTGCCCCGATGTGCATCAGGGAATTTCACGCCTTGGTAGAGAAGGCGAAGATGGTGGAGACCCTGGAAAAGGGTGATTCTCGGGTGATCAGGTCACACCCAGGGAGTTATTCCAGTGGGAAGGCTAAGGTGCAGCACCCACAAAGCAAGCCTTATACGAGACCTCCACCACGTCGGTCGGAAGCAACGCCATCCCAGTTTCAGCAGCAGCAACCTTGGAAACCCAAGTGTTACCATTGTGGTGGACCACACGCGTCCAACGCGTGCCCCAAGAAGGCTTCTGAGAGAAGGTGTTTTGTCTGCCAAAGGACGGGGCACGTCGCTAGAGATTGCCCAAGCAGGAATGGTGTGACCCAACCCAGTGGCTCTCAGCAGACGAGAAACGAAGGCAGCAGACCTCAGGCAACAGGGAGAGTGTTTGCCATGTCTGGAGCAGAAGCATCTCAGTCAGGTAACCTCATGCAAGGTGTATGTTTTATAGCCGGTAGGGGTGTAAAAGCTTTGTTTGATTCTGGAGCGACACACTCCTTTGTGTCAAGCCTGTGTGTAGCTGAGTTGGGCCTTCTAGTGAAGGAGTTAGCTTTCGAACTGTTGGTCTCTACACCTGCGTCAGGACAGGTGATGACCTCTACAGTGTGCCCCGAATGTCCAGTGATTGTAGAGGGACGCAGATTCAAGGTGAACTTGATCTGCCTACCTCTTCAGGACCTAGATGTTATCCTGGGAATGGATTGGTTAGCTGCCAATCACGTTCTCATTGACTGCGGTAGTCAGAGGATTGCGTTTCCAGACCTCCAAGGATCAGATGTAATTTCTGCTCAGCAAGGGCAGTCAGAGTTGGAAGAAGGGGCGAGGTGCTTCGTGATACTCGCTCGGTCGGAGGTGGAGAATAAAGGGGACGTAAGCAGAATACCCGTGGTGGAAGATTTCACGGATGTATTCCCAGAAGAAGTACCTGGGTTACCCCCTAAGAGAGAAGTGGAATTCTCTATTGACTTGGTACCTGGAGCTGGACCAGTGTCAATGCCACCTTACAGAATGGCACCAGCCGAGTTAGTGGAGTTAAAGAAGCAAGTGGAAGAGTTGCTGGAGAAGCAATTCATCAGACCCAGTGTATCTCCATGGGGAGCTCCAGTGCTCCTAGTCAAGAAGAAGGATGGAGGGTCTCGGCTGTGTATAGATTACAGGCAGTTGACCATCAAGAACAAGTACCCCCTACCTAGGATTGATGATTTGATGGATCAAATACATGGGGCCTCGGTGTTCTCCAAGATTGATCTGAGATCGGGGTACCACCAAATTTTGGTAAAAGCTGAAGATGTTCAAAAGACAGCTTTTAGGTCTCGGTATGGGCACTATGAGTATGTAGTGATGCCGTTTGGAGTCACCAATGCTCCAGCCCTGTTCATGGACTACATGAATAGGATTTTTCGCCCTTTCTTGGATAAGTTTGTGGTGGTCTTCATAGACGACATCCTCATCTATTCAAGGACCGAGGAAGAACATGAAGAACACCTGAAGACAGTATTGGAGATACTGAGGGAGAAGCAACTCTATGCCAAGTTCTCGAAGTGTGAGTTTTGGCTGAAGGAAGTCAACTTCTTGGGACACGTGATATCTGCCCAGGGGATCTCGGTGGATCCAGCCAAGGTAGAGGCAGTGCTGCAGTGGGAACGTCCCAAGACAGTCACCGAGATAAGGAGCTTTGTGGGGTTGGCAGGCTACTATCGGAGGTTTATTGAGGACTTTTCCAAGGTAGTGGCTCCCTTAACACAGCTGACCCGCAAGGATCAACCTTTTGCTTGGACCGACCGATGTGAGCAGAGCTTCATGGAATTAAAGGAGAGGTTGACTAGTGCTCCAGTGCTAGTGATCCCCGAGGTAGGAAGACCTTTTGATGTCTTCTGTGACGCTTCACATCAGGGCTTGGGATGTGTTTTGATGCAAGAGAAGAGAGTGGTTGCATATGCTTCAAGGCAACTCAAGATTCATGAGAGAAACTACCCCACGCATGATTTGGAGTTGGCGGCTGTGGTATTTGCCTTGAAGATCTGGAGGCACTATTTATATGGAGCTCGGTTCCAGGTGTTCAGTGACCATAAGAGCTTGAAATACCTGTTCGATCAGAAGGAACTAAACATGAGACAAAGAAGGTGGATGGAGTTTCTAAAGGACTACGATTTCCAACTCATGTATCATCCAGGGAAGGCCAATGTAGTGGCTGATGCTTTGAGTAGGAAATCAATGCAAGTCGCCACCATGATGATGGAAGAGCAGAAACTGATCGAGCAGTTCAGAGACTTAAACCTTGGAATAGAATTTCACGTGAACCACATTAGTTGTAGTAAGCTGGCTATAACTAATGACTTCCTTGGGATGTTAAGGGATAAGCAGTTGGAGGACCCTAGTCTAAAGCGTACTGTGGAGTCACTAGGGACAGGTCAGGCGAAAGACTTTGCGATGGGCGATGATGGGATCTTGAGATTTAATGGCAGAATTTGCATCCCTGCAAATGAAGAGTTGAAGAAGATGATCCTAGAAGAAGGTCATAAGAGTCGCCTTAACCTTCATCCAGGCATGAACAAGATGTACCATGACTTGAAGGAGTCATTTTGGTGGTCGGGCATGAAGAGAGACATCGCCCAGTATGTTGCAACCTGCTTAACGTGTCAGAAGGCGAAGGTAGAGCATCAAAGACCTGGCGGGCTGTTGCAGCAACTGGATATCCCTGAGTGGAAATGGGACAGCATCGCCATGGATTTTGTCACCCATTTACCCAGATCGGTAAAGGGTCATGATGCAATCTGGGTTATCATTGATAGGCTGACGAAGAGTGCCCACTTCCTTCCAGTGAACATGAGGATGCCTATGACCAAGTTGGCACAGTTGTACATCAAAGAGATAGTAAGGTTGCATGGGGTGCCTTCCAACATCGTTTCAGATAGAGATCCCAGGTTCACTTCACGGTTTTGGCAGACCTTGCAAGAGTGCTTGGGAACTAAGTTGAGGATGAGCTCTGCATATCATCCCCAAACAGATGGTCAGTCAGAGAGAACGATCCAATCCTTGGAAGATCTGCTGAGGACGTGCGTCTTGGATCAATTGGGAAGTTGGGACGAGGTGTTGCCACTGGTGGAGTTTACCTATAATAATAGCTACCACGCCAGTATTGGGATGGCACCATATGAAGCCCTGTATGGGAGGAAATGCAGAACTCCCTTATGTTGGTACCAGGAAGGCGAGGCAGTCTTGGTTGGGCCAGAGTTGATTCAGCAGACGACCGAGAAGGTGAAACAGATACAAAGCAGAATGAAAGCTTCCCAGAGTAGGCAGAAGTCCTATGCAGATCAGAGGAGAAAGCCTTTGGAGTTTGCTGCTGGAGACCACGTGTTCATGAAAGTGACACCAACCAAGGGTGTAGGACGGGCGATCAGACCAAAGAAGTTGTCCCCTAAGTTCGTGGGACCATATCAGATCTTAAGAAAGGTTGGTCCAGTGGCTTATGAGATCGCCCTACCTCCCCATTTAGCGAATCTGCACAATGTCTTTCACGTGTCACAACTGAGGAAATACATGGCAGACCCTAGTCATGTGCTGGATGTAGACGATGTGCAGATCAGGGATGACTTGTCCTTTGAAGCAAAACCAGTCAGGATTGACGATCGGCAAAGTAGACAGCTCAGAGGCAAGACCATCAACATGGTGAAAGTGGTGTGGGATGAGAGATCGGGGGATTCAACTTGGGAGTTAGAAGAACCCATGAGGGAGGCTTATCCATACCTCTTTTCCTTGTAATTCAATTTTTGGGGACGAAAATTTTTCTTGATGGGGAGAATGTAAGGACCTGTAAAATTTAATTGGAATAAAAGAGATATATTTTAAATGAATTCTAAGTATGTCTTTATTTAAAATGAAAAGGAAGGAAAGTGTAGTTTGGAAGGCTATGAGATCGCCTAGTAGTACATGATCGTCGGTCGCCTGCTACACATGAGCGCCAGGGCGCGAGGCATGTAGGCATCGCGCGGGCGCGAGACATGCAGGCATCGCGCTGGCGCGAGGCATGTGGACGTCGCGCGGGCGCGAGGCATGTGGAAGTCGCGCGGGCGCGAGGCATGTGGACGTCGTGCGGGCGCGAGGCATGCGGGCGTCGCCAGGGCGCGAGGCATGCGGGCATTGCCAGGGCACGAGAGGCATGCGGGCATCGCCAGGGCGCGAGGTATGCGGGCATTGCCAGGGCGCGAGAGGCATGCGGGCATTCGCCAGGGCGCGAGGCATGCAGGGCGTCGCCAGGGTTAGGCATCGGTCGTCCCCTACAGGGAGACATCGGTCGTCTTCCAGGGCGAGGGGGGGGACATCGGTCGTTCGCCAGGATGAGTCAGCGGTGGAAAGTTATCTCGCGACGTCGAGTTTCACACAGAGTAAGGTGGGACCCAGGCTCCCAGCATGAAACGTCCTGCATGCGCGACACGTAGGCAAAAAGAGTGGTTCAGGCTAGTGACCTCAGAGTGTTAGCCTGCGCAGAGGCACGCTTAGTCGTACTGTTCAGTGAAGCGTACACGCAAACTTCCCTGCAGAGTGGGTGGTGGCAGCGGTTTTTGTGGAGAAGTCAGCTTAAGATACAAAAACCCATTTCTGAGAGAGAAAGAAAGAAACGTCGCAGTTGTTCAAGAGCGAAAGAGTGAGTTCACCTCCCTTGTTCTCCATTCTCTCCTTCGCACTGCGATTCTAGCACCTTCACACAAGAGTACGACGAACGACGACCACCATTAGAGCACCTGGGAGGTTCTCTGCAAGTCCTTCAACCAGACGCAAAAATAGAGCCAAGGCGTTGTTCAAGCTTCGTTGGGTTTCAGAGCTCCTGGTGTTTTGCGCAAGTCCAGGTAAGGGAAGCTAGCATTCGTTTTCAATACAAGCCATAGTTTTGTTGTTTCTGAAGTGAGGGCGACGTGGTCGCCGGTTCTCTGTTTCTTTTCGAAATGTTCTGTTCTATGTGGTTGGGCGACGTGGTCGCCGGTTTTAAATACGAGTTTCGAACTCCCCTGTGTTCGACGTTGTTTGAAGCTGTTTGGGATTTAAATACAATATATATGTGATATTCGAAAGTTTGAAACGTTGAAATGATTGTTGCTGTAATTTGAAATATTCCTTTGCATGGTATGACGTCTTGAATGCTGTGAATGTGGGATCAAGGCATAGTATTTTCAGGAAAGGAAATACCGTGTAAGATCTGTATAGGTGTATTGACTAGGGGCTTGTCTAGAAGGAGATATCCTGACTCTGCTGAGATAATGGAACCACATAGAGGAAGTTATTCAGTTGGTGAGAGTCGAAGGAGGTTCATACGTATGGGTGAGTTGTTCAAGTGGGAACGAGCTCGGCCTGTTATATGAATTCACCCTGTCATACTGGGAGAGTTGATGACATTGAGATTATATGCGCATGGCTGTGTGGATTCACAGCGACCCTGTGTGGATTTCACAGTGGTATGGTATGACAGGTGCAGATCTCGGAGCCTGAGTCAACGCACGAGTCAATCCGGAAGTAGTGTCATGTGTCTATGCATTGTGAGTCAGTGGAAAGTCTGACGTGTGAACCATGAATACTGAAATTTGAAATAGACACTTGACGAGTTATGGAATATGAGTATGTTGATGGTTGAAAATTGATATGGATCATGAATGGTGTGAAGTTTTATGCTTACTATTGATTTAAAAGTTTTTAAACCATCTAGCTTACCCCTTTTCTTTTGTATTGTTCTGTGGTTATTTTCTCTTAAACTGTGATGATCGTGTATTTTACACGGGAGCAGATGATCTTCCAGGGAGTAGAGCTCCTTAGCGAGTGGTCGCCGGAAGGGGATCGCCTGTTTCTGCCTCTATCGGGTGATCGCCTGTTTTTCCATTCTGGTAGCAGATCGGCTGTTTTGGGTCCCCTGATAGGAGATCGCCGGTCTATGTAGGGAGATCGCCGGTTTTCATTTAGTTGGCTGTATTTTGTTTAAATTTTAGAAAAATATACCGGTTATGTATTTATCTCCCTGTGAGGAGAAACTTTATTTACATATATATGATTTTGTTCATTTCAATCTATTTGTTACTTTTATTTTCATTATATGAGCATGTATGGTATTTTGGCGGGATGTTACACTACCCCTCTCCAACCTTCTGCTGAAATGGGCCAGATTGCCAGGGCCATTGTGATGATGGCGAGTGCCATCCAGCAGCAGAATGCGGCAATGTCTCAGAATCACCAAGCTACAATGCAGCATTGGGAGACCGCCAGATCGGCTGCAACAGCTCCCAACGTCGGTCAGCCTCAGAAGCAGATAGGACTGACCGAGTTCATGAGGCACAACCCACCCAAGTTCAGTGGGAATGCTACCCCTGATCAAGCAGATCAGTGGGTCAGGGAGTTGGAGAAAATCTTTAGGGCGACCTCCTGCCCTGAAGAGAAGAAATTGGTGTTCGCCACATATCTTCTGTCTGGAGAAGCTGAGCTCTGGGAACTCAGCAGATGATGGAGGCCCGAGAGAAAGTGTTGGATTGGGAGAGCTTCAGGGTGAGGTTCCTGGAGAAATACTTCCCAGACAGCGCAAGGTTTGCGAAGGAAGCTGAGTTCCTAAGGTTGGAGCAGGGGGATATGTCTGTGAACGCCTATGCTGCTTGGTTTGAGTACCTCGCCCGATTCTATACCCAGGCGACCTCTGAGGCTTGGAGGTGTAGGAAGTTTGAAGAAGGTTTAAAGCATGAGCTGAAGAAGACCATAGCACCCATGTGCATCAGAGAGTTTCATGCCTTAGTAGAGAAGGCAAAGATGGTGGAAACCTTGGAAAGGGGTAATTCTCGGGTGATCAGGTCACACCCAGGGGGTTCTTTCAGTGGGAAGGCCAAGGTGCAGCACCCACAAAGCAAGCCTTATGCGGGACCTCCACCACATCGGGCAGGAGCAGTTTCGCCCCAGTTTCAGCAGCAACGAACATGGAAACCCATATGTTTCACGTGCCAAAAGATGGGGCACATTTCTAGAGATTGTCCTAGCAGAAATAGGATGACTCAATCCGGTGGTTCCCAACAGATGAGGAATAAAGGCAGCAGACCTCAGGCAGCAGGGAGAGTGCTTGCCATGATAGGAGCAGAGGTGTCTCAGTCAGGTAACTTGGTGCAAGGTGCTTCGTGAATCCTAGCTCGGTTGGGAGTGAAGAATGAAGAGGACGTAAGCAGGATACCTGTGGTGAAAGATTTCATGGATGTATTTCCAGAAGAAATACCTGGATTACCTCCTAAGAGAGAAGTGGAATTCTCTATTGATTTGGTACCTGGAGCTGGACCAGTGTCAATGACTCCCTCCAGAATGGCTCCAGCTGAGTTGATGGAATTAAAGAAGCAAGTGTAAGTTAGAGTTAGTTGTACCAAGGTTTAGTTTTAGCTACATATAAGTTATGGAGAGTAAATAAGCAGTATGTTGAGGGTTAAAGACTTAAGCATGTGTATCCATGGGAAGTACCAGAGTTAAGTTCCAAGAATGAAAGAATGAATTTTCTTTTATTTGAAGCTTGGAAGATGTTTATGTCGATGAAACAGCATAAGATGACTCTAGCTTAACCACAAGCTTAAAAGGAAAGATGAGATATTGTATTTATGTCTAAAGTTCAATTAGACAGAGAAATTTGCTGAAAAATACTAGGTAGAGAAGTTACTGGGATTAGAGAGAAAGCTTCACACAGAATGGATGCTGTTTTGTTGATCGTGATTTGAAAGATGAGTATGGAAATGGTGGGTTGAGATTTAAGGCTCCTGATGCCGTAAGTCTCTTGAACTTGGCAAATGAGGATGCAGTTCTGCCTGTGAACGTAGAAGGGAAGGAGGTAATGGCTATGGATAGAATAAGAGTAAGCCGTGTTATGATGATGTTGAGTTCCTCTAGCGATGCTAGTAAATTGCAGAAAGTTGGATGTGGAAGCAGAACTTTCCGTGCCTTGTGTTTCTAATGGGATGGGATTTGCAGCTAATCCTTTAAATGGGCAGTTGTGGTGGTCAGCGTTTCGTTTCTGATCTTAGAAACAATGCTGCATCGTCAGCCGTAGCAACAAGTCCTCACCCTGAACATAGTGAGGGATTTATAATCTGTGTGTTGAATACTGAGCACCCTGAGATCCCATGCAATGCTTATATGGATGTATCCATTAGAATTCCTGAGTGAGCAACTCTAAAATCCCAACCAGTTGCTAAAGAGGTGGGTTTTTCATAATCTGCTATTAGTAATCAAAGAAGAAATGAACCAGATGGACGCCTGAAGGAAAGTAGCCATTCTCTTTCAGTCTTTTGCTGCTACAAGATCGGTTCGACAAGAAACGGTGCTAGAATAGAGGTACTTTGGCAAGATAGTGGCGTTAGAGAATGCTGGTTTAGATGAAAAATCTGGAGTGTGTCTCCAACGCTGTTGAAGGTCCAGTACGATGAGTTGCTTGATAAAGAGGGAGCCACTCTATGTCGCTCATGAGGACAAGGGTAACAACTCTAGTGGTGACTATGAGGACGAAGCTGACAAGGCTGTGAAGACACTTCTGGCCTTAAATGAAAACAAGGATAATAACTCTTGTAGAGGCAGTGATGATGTTGACAATGAGGAGAAGACCTTTGGAGTTGTAGTTGGAGATCATGCATTTATGAAAGTGCCACCGACCAAGGATGTAGGACGAGCTATCAGATCCAAGGAGCTGTCCCCTAAGTTAGTCGGGCCATATCAGATCTTAAGGAGGATCGGTCCAGTGGCTTATGAAATCGCTCTACCTCCCCAATTAGCAAATCTGCATAATGTATTTCACGTGTCACAGTTAAGGAAGTATCTTGTAGACCCTAGTCACGTGTTGGAAGTAGACGATGTGCAGATCAGGGATGACTTGTTGTTGGAGCGAAACCAATCAGGATTGATGATCAGCAGAGTAAGCAGCTCAGAGGCAAGACCATCAACATGGTGAAGGTGGTGTGGGATGGCAGATCGGGTGATACAACTTGGGAATTAGAAGAAACCCTGAGAGAAGCCTATCCCTACCTCTTTTCCTTGTAATCCAATTTTCGAGGACGAAAATTTTTCTTGTTGGGGAGAATGTAAGGACCTAGAAACTTTAATTGGAATGAAAGTGTTATATTTAAATAATTTCAGAAGATGTTATTATTTAAAATACAAAGAGCTGGTAAATGAAGTTTCGTAGTAGTCAGACCTCGGACGTCGCCTAAGGTCTGGGGTCAGCTGGTAGAGGTTGGTCGGCTGACCATTGTATTAACCAAGTAGTCAGGTGCGACGACTGTATCGTGAGGTAATCACGTGGGTGTGCTCGAGGAAGACATGTGGATCAAGAAGAGTAAAGGAAGAAAAGTGTAGCTTAGAAGTCTACGAGATCGCCGTTGTTGAAGACGAAGGCGATCTCCGAGTTCTCTGGCACATGATCGCCAATCGCCTAGGGTGTACGTGATTGACGGGAGTGCACGTAGTATGTGGTCAAGATGCTGGATCAACCATAGTGGGTTCCAAAAACCACGCGTATCAAGGTGTGGGTTAAGCTTTAGATACACTGTGCATGCGAAGCTCTATACTGGAGCATAAGAAAATCGTCCTTAGTGTTGCATGCATGGGCGCACGAGGAGTAGTGCTGATCTATTCTTGGAAATGTGAAGCTACCGACGTCACCAAGCCATGTAGAGGTGATACCTTGGACATAACATAGTGGGATGGAGAACCTTCAGCAAGGCGTGGCGATGTGTCGTCGGGCATCGCCAGGCGCGAGGCATGCGGGCATCGCCAGGCGCGAGACTTGCGGGCATCGCTAGGGCGCGAGGCATGCGGTCATCGCCAGGGCGAGACATCGGTCGTCTCCTAGGGAGAGACATCGGTCATCCTCCAGGATGAGGCATCGGTGGATAGTCATCGCGCGAGTGGTCATCGGTTGAAGGTTATCGCACGATGTCGAGTTTCACACAGATAAGGTGGGACCCAGGCTCTCAGCATCAGACATACTGCACGCGCGACACGTAGACAAAAAGGGTGGTTCAGAATAGTGACATCAGAGTGTTGGCCTGCGCAGAGGCACGCGTAGTCGTACTGTTCAGGGAAGCGTACACGCAAACTTCCCTGCAGAGTGGGTGGTGGCAGCGGCTTTTGTGGACAAGTTGGTTTAAGATTCAAAAACCCACTTCTGAGAGGCAAAGAACGTTGCAGTGGTTCAAGAGTGAAAGAGTGAGCTCACCTTCATCCTTCTCTTTTCTCTCCTTCGCGCTGCGATTTAGGCATCCTCAAGCACCAGTACGACGAGCGACGACTGCCCTTAAAGCACCTGGGAGGTTCTCTGCAAGTTCTACAGACCAGACGCAAAAACAGAGCTAAGGCATCTTTAAGCTTCGGTGGGTTTTGGAGTTCTTGGTGCTTTGCGCAAGTCCAGGTAAGGGAAGCTAGCCTTATTTTCCAACGAAAACCTTATATTAGATGATTGAGATGATGGGGCGACGTGGTCGCCGGTTTTCAACTGTTATTGCATAATCCCCTGTTTTTGGACGAGATCGCCGGTTTTGGCGTTGTTTTTCGAACTCCCCTGTTTTTGGTGTTGTTTGAAACTGTTTGAGATTTAAATGTGATATTCGAAAATTTGAACCTTGGAATGAGTTTTGCTGTGATTGGAATCGTTCATTTAAGCGTTATATGATGTGTTGAATGTTGTGAATGTGGGATCAAGGCATAGTATTTTCAGGAAAGAAAATACCGTGTAAGATTGTGTAGGATGTGCATTGACCGGTGATTCGTTTATTATGAGATATCCTGACTCTCCTGATATAATGGAATCATATAGATGAAGTTATTTAGGCGTTGAGAGTCGAAGGAGGTGCATACGTATGGGTGAGTTGTTTGAAAGAGAACGAGCTTGACTCGTTGTATGGATTAACCTTGTCATGCTAGGATAGTGATGATATTGAGATTCATTTATACGCTTGTGAATGTGTGTGATTTCACGGCAACCCTGTGAATGTGTGTGATTTCACAGTGGGGCAGTATGACAAGTGCAGATCTCTGAGTCTAGTCAATGCATGAGTCTTCCGGAAGTGGTGTCAAGTGTCTGTGTGTGATGAGTCAGTGGAAGTCTGATGTGAGAAATGAGAAACATTGAATTGATAGACACTTGATGAATTATGTGATTTTGAACGACTCTTGAGGAATTGTGAAATATGTGTTTAATTGATGGTCATGTAAAGAGAATGAGAAAGTTGATGGCTTTACGTGGGTATCTTGAATTTGTTTTATCTTGATTTTAAGGTTCATATCTAAACTCTCTTTCAAATATCTAGCTTACCCTGTGTTTGGTTCTGTGGCTGTTTTTCTTAAAACTGTGATGATCGTGTATAATTTACACGAGAGCAGATGATGTTGCAGGAAGTAGAGCTCCTTAGTGAGTGGTCGCTGGAAGGAGATCGCCTGTTTCTATTTCTGTTAGGCGATCACCCTTTTTCTGCTTTTCTGATAAGAGATCGCCGTTTTCTGATAGGAGATCGCCTTTTTGCTGTTAGGAGATCGCCTGTCTTTCTATTTTACTGTATTTTGTTTACGTTTTGGAAAACTGACCGATTATGTATTAAACTCCCTGTGAGGAGAAACTTCATTACATATATATAATTATGTTCACTTCGATATATTTATTCCACCTTTATTTTATTACATAAATATGAAAAAGGAAATTTGGCGGGATGTTACAAGCATCCTTATCACTCAAAGAGGTGCAGATTTGAATACTCAAAGTTGAATATCCTTAAGAGGCTTAGCAAGGGGACAACAGCAAGTTTGTACCAAAATATACACAAAGAGGGAGTGCATAAACTAGGACTTAAAATTTTTGGTGCTTCAAAAATTTGTTGTTTCAATTGTCATTGTATTTTCTTTGACTTGTATTTTGTTAAACCTTGAACAATTAGTGGATTAATGGCGCAATTAGACGGTGAGTGTGTCTTTGAGGTTCTAAGTGCCAAGAAGCCATTAGGAATTCGACTAGTTTAAAGCTTTCTAGTTAAAATTGTTTTCCATTGTGTTTAATTGATTTTGCATTCTTGTTTTCTTGCATAAAATTGTGTTTTTATTTTTTGATTGTGCTCTAAGTGAATTACTTAGAGAAATATTTGTGAAAGTCTTGAAGGATAGAATCTGGCTAGGAAAGGCTTGGTACTTAAGTGATACAAGTGATCCACCTCCCTTTCCTAGGAATCTACCTACATTGCTCCACCTATCTTTCTTGTGGTAAATTGCTTTTAACACATAAATTTAATCTTGTCTTCTCATTCTCCTAGTTCAAGTGAAAATGATAAAAAGTCTATTAAATCTCTTTTGAAACAATTAGCACAAGACTTTCAATCACTTTCACATAGACAATTGCAACATGAGGTCCAAATCCGATAAGATAAAAAAGAAAGGGATGCTCATCTTGCTCTATTGGAGGAAGAGTTGAAAATGGTTAGAGAAAAGGATGAATACATCAAAAAGATAAAAAGAACTTCTCATGCATCTAGCTCTAGGTTGAGTGATTCTTTTAAGGAAGAGAGTCTTAGAAATAACTATCAACCTCAACCTAGGAGAGTTAGAAGAGAAAGAAAAGAAAGCCCAAAGCAGGTTAGGGTAGATCTACCTCATTTCTATTAAAAAGAAAATGTAGAAACCTACCTAGAGTAGGAAATGAAGGTAGAACAGTTGTTTGCTTGCAACCATGTGAGTGAGGAAAGAAAAGTACCCTTAGCCACCTTAAGTTTTCAAGGAAATGCAATGAATTGGTGCACTGCCCTAAAAAGAGACATCTCCACAAGGACCCTCCCATTACATATTGGAATGATCTTAGGGGAGCCTTGAGATGTCGCCATATTGCCTCCTACTACAATAGGAAGTTGATGGACAAGCTCCAAAGACTTCATCAAAAAAATTTGAGTGTAGAACAATATTGTCAAAAGATGGTGTGATATATCATAAAGGCAGGGATTAAGGAAAAAAATAATACCACCATTTCAAGGTTTTTAAGTGGTCTCAAACTTGAGATAACAAACAAAGTTGAACTTTTACCTTATAGAGATTTAAATGACTTGATTCAACTTTGCATTAAAGTTGAAAAAAAAATTTTGAAAAAAATAATCAAGTCAAAAACAAAGTTCATACTCTGTACCTTATGACAAGGATGAGTTCCAAAGGGGGGAAAAGCATATAAAAGAAACATCTTTAGAACCTTCCTAAAACCTATCTAAAAAGGAGCACATCTCGCACACTCAAGCTAGAGAAATTAAGTATTTTAAATGTCTTGGTAAGGGTCATTTAGCATCTCAATGTCCCAATGAAAGAACTATGCTCTTAAGGGACAATGATGAAAATAGTATCCAAGAAAAAGAAACTAGTGAGAGTGAAGAAATTGTTAAAAAAATAGAAATCAAAAATCAAGAGAAAGTCCTAAGGGACCAAGCTGAGGCGTGAGAGAAGAGTGTTCCTTCCCACAAGGTCATTCAGAAAGAAGAAAAATTTGAAAATAAAATTGAAAAGATACTTCTATCTGAACAACCTTTAGGCCTCCTTATTTGTAAAGGAACACTTGCATGCACTGCCACACTTGCTGAAATTTGTGAACTACCTCCTCAAGTCAAAAGACTTTTAAAAAAATTTGGTGATGTATTCCCTAAGGAAGAACCCATTGGACTTCCACCTTTTAGAGGTATAGAACATCAAATAGATTTAGTTACGGGAGCTAGTATACCAAATAGACAAGCTTATAGAACTAATCTTGAAGAGACTAAGGAGATAGAATCACAAGTTCAGGAATTGTTGGAGAAAGGCTAGATCCAAAAGAGTCTAAGTCCTTGTGTTGTACTTGTTTTGTAGGTGCTTAAGAAAGATGGCAAGTGGAAAATGTATTGTGATTGTAGAGCCATCAACAATATCACCCTCAAATACAGGCATCCAATTCCTATACTTGATCATATGCTTGATGAATTTCATGGGTCCACTATATTTTTCAAGATTGATCTCAAAAGCGGATATCACCAAATAAGAATTAAAAAGGGTGATGAGTGTAAAAATGCTTTTAAGACCAAGTTTGGACTATATGTGATGTAGCCTAGCTTGAGTACCTTTTTCCATGAGCTGGAAAACGCAATTGAAGGTGGCGAAAGCAATGGTTGGAAGCGTGCAAGACACTCCTAGGAGCTATGGAAACCTTGAAGGTGAAGTGTTAGGTGTGGAGAGTGAGTGGTGAGGCCATCTCACTTGGAAAAGATGAAGAATGAAGACTAAGGTGTCTATCCTAGAGGTAGGAGACAAGAGTGATAATTGGCACAAAGTTGGCAGCAATTTCACTCAAATTAATCTTGAGAATTACGTGAGCCAAGCACCTCCTTTTATAGCAATAGAGGGCTGGAATTTACAAAGCCAAATTCAAATGAAATGCAAGCTAAATTGGTGCGAAATGAGAGCACATGGAAGGTGTGACTAGGGAGGTGTGACTAGCGTTACTTATGCACTCCTCCATGGCCTTCTCATGACCGACCTAGATTAAATTAGGTGTTTTAGAAACCCTAATTTCATCTAGGTTGGTAATTAGGTGCCAAAATTAATTCTAAAGAAAATTACAAATAAAATTTCCTATTCTATTTTGACAAAAAATTAAATTCTACCCTACACTAAACTTATGGCATTTTTAAACATATAGAGGAAAGTTTCTCTGCCATCAGTAGCAGTGTCCCAATCCTCTTGGATTCTTCTTGCCATAGCTCTTGTAGTTGGCCTATATCTTCTATTTGGTGGGCTTGGGCTTGGGCCTCTTCCATCAATATGAGTGGTTAGTGATGCCTTTTGGACTCACTAAAGCACCTAACACTTTCATGAGGCTTATGAATCATGTCCTTAGGAATTGCATAGGTAAATATGTAGTAGTTTATTTTGACTATATGCTAAGATATCACCAACAAGTGAAGGTCGAGTTATCTGTAGGCTTCTACAAAGATAAAATTTTATGTGATGTAGTGCCTATGGAAACTTGTCGTGTCTTATTGAGATGACCATGGCAATTTGTTAAAAACTCCATGCATAATGGTCGTACCAACGAGATTACCTTCACACATGAAAAAAATAAATATCTTTTTTATCCTTTAACACCTTCCCAGGTGTTAGATGGTCAAATAAGATTCAAAAAGAAAATAAAAACTGAAAAATCGCTAACTCTTCTAGAACAAAAGGTAGTGTCTATAGAGTCTAGTAATAAAAATCCAAAACAAGGGAGGAAAAACTTAGAAAAGAAAATTATGTACTCCTTTCTAAAGAAATCTGGTGAAAAGTTGCCAAAAACAATAGAAAAACAAGAGGAATGGCAACTTAATAAGACTGATTTTTATACAATTGTTGAAACTAACTCACTTGATTTGTTTGATGACTCCAACTGATTAACATTTGATCCTGGAGGATGAGCATAGTTTTCAAAGCAAGAATAAGGCTGTTGTTCGAGATCAACCCTGTAGGTCTGAGGACAGATCATCTCAAGAAGGAGGGGATGATGGTAGAAACTCTAGCCACACACAACCACATAATAAAAAGGATGAAGACCTAGAGATTGTTTATGGATTTTGTTCCGGCCGCTTGACTCGAACGTGGAGGACTGCCTCGTCACTCCTTCGTCTAGCCCTCTGTTCTGCAGGAACGCTCCAAGAACCACCACCGGAACTCCAAACGCTGCCTGCAAAACACACAGACAGCGCCTCTAGCGGCCGTTGTAGCTCCGACGCTCAAGTCAGGTAACAGGAACACCAAAACTATATCTGAATCTCTCTGTGAGACACGTGTGAAACTGAAACTCTCAAATGTGTAAGCTGTAAGAATCTGTCAAAACCTCCCCTCAATTTCGTTAAGAGTTTGTATATATACCTGAGTCTTTCTCTCTCCTGACGGTTATTCCTCCTGACACGTGGATAACATCTGGTCGTACACGTGTCATCATCTGGAGTGTCTGCAGGTGAAACGTTACTTCCACTGTGCCCCTGCGACTAAGTTATCCACCCAGGGAGTAGCTTAGTACACAGGCTACTCTGGGCGCAACCTTAACATGGCGAGCTGGTTAACCCTGGGCATTGCAGCTCACACTACACATGGTGGCAGATATGCCACTTATCCTCTGTACTTAGACCATACAACAAGTGCATGACAAGTCTTCTCAAACACCCGGCGATGTGCTATTTCGGCGACTTGCTGACCACCTGATCTCCTAACCTTAACACACGGCGATCATGTGCAATCTAGGCGATTACTGATCATACCGGCGATGACCGACTACTCATCCTCAAGGCGATAGGCAATTACTCACCTCAAGGCGATAGGCGATTACTCATCATCACAGGCGAGAGGCGATTACCATTCTGAGTGATCGCCTCCCTGATTCGCCTGCTATCCTCTACCACGTGTTACCCTGTGAATGGTCCACGTGGTCAACTGCTGCTGATGTCATCGACTACCGATGACCGACCGGAACACAAGCCCCCCAGTCTCGAGCTGTGAATTTGTTCTCAGCGAAGAGACTAAGAAATCATCTTCTAGCGGTCTACAGGAGCGAACACTCTGGTACTAACACTGTTTCATTCCTTCTTCTTCGCCTTCAAACATTCAAAGCATCTCTCTGGATCATGTAGAGATTCACCTTCCTTGTTTTCTTCTCAAACGCGCTAGGGTTCGCTGCCTTTAACTCTCTGCATGTGACTAACTGTTAACTAGCTTAGGCTTTAGCGCGATCTAACTGCAACCCCTCAAACTTGGCCTCTGACTTGATCGCGACTAACTGTTGCCTTAGCATTTCCTTCAACATAACTTTGTGCTGGATGACTGACTTAACGGGCCTAAACGCTTCGGCTTCACGCAGCAGAACTTGCTTCTACCACCGACCACCGACTAGCATGTTAGTGTACCACCGATCAGTCATCGCGCTTCGGGCTTCGCTGCACTTCTCTGCCACACCAGCGCTGAGTGCATAGAGGGTCTGAACACCAACTATGACGCCTGTGTTTTGGGGAAGAAAAGTGCTTCTCGATGACCCCTCTTGTCCCAACCTTGCTGTAAGAAGTCGTGGGTGAGGTCTTGCTTCTCTCACCTCAGCGTCGCTGTAAAAAGCAGAGGGAAGGGACTTGGTTCTCTTGCCTCAACCTTGCTGTAAAAAGCAAAGGGAAGAGGACTTTTCCTCATGCCTCAGCCTCGCTGTACAAAGTCGAGGTGAGGACTTGGTTCTCTCGCCTCAACCTTGCTGTACGAAGCAAAGGGAGAGGACTTTCTCTCTTGCCTCAGCCTCGCTGTACAAAGTCGAGGTGAGGACTTTCACTCGCCTGCACCTCGCTGTACAAAGTCGAGGGAGGACTTCCTTCTTTCTCGCCTGCACTCGCTCAAAGGCAAGGAGGTCTTCCTCTGTTGCCTACACTTGCTCAAAGGCAAGGAGGACTTCCTCTGTTCTCGCCTGCACTTGCCCAAGGGCAAGGAGGACTTCCTCTGTTCTCGCCTGCACTTGCTCAAGGGCAAGGAGGACTTCCTCTGTTCTCGCCTGCACTTGCTCAAGGGCAAGGAGGACTTCCTCTGTTCTCGCCTGCACTTGCTCAAAGGCAAGGAGGACTTCCTCTGGTGCCTGCACTTGCTCAAAGGCAAGGAGGACTTCCTCTGGTGCCTGCACTTGCTCAAAGGCAAGGAGGACTTCCTCTGGCCTCAACCTTGCTGTATAAAGCAGAGGAAGAGGTCTTTCTCTTGCCTCAACCTTGCTGTATAAAGCAGAGGAAGAGGACTTTCTCTCGCCTCAACCTTGTTGTATAAAGCAGAGGTGAGGACTTTCTCTGTTGCCTCAACCTTGCTGTAAAAAGTAGAGGAAGAAGACTTTCTCTTGCCTCAACCTTGCTGTATAAAGCAGAGGAAGAGGACTTTCTCTTGCCTCAACCTTGCTGTATAAAGCAGAGGAAGAGGACTTTCTCTCGCCTGCACCTTGCTGTACAGAGCAGAGGTGAGGACTTCCTCGTGGGTGCACGCTCCCAGGGGGGCGCCAGGCGTGGCTGTCTAAGCGCACACACTGGGCGCGCCCTACCTGCATTGCCTCATCGCGCATTCACCGACGTCCCGACCGGCGAGGACCTCTTCTTCTGGAATCATGCGAGGTGCATGCTTAACGCTCTCACTGGGAACTTGGGTCCCAGCTTAACACATGTTAGCAAGACACCGATGACCGTGCACCGACCGAGTACTCACTCTCTACATGCACCGACGGCTGATCGCGGTCTGCATGCACTGATGGCTGATCGCGCTCTACATCCCAGCGCTTATCTAGGGGCTGATCTGCGGGTGGTGGACACTTGGTAACTCACCACCGATCACCTGGTCTTGCACCTGGGGCAAGAAGAACTTTAAACTGGGAACACTCGCACACTTTATGTACTGAAAATCTTTTATTGGGTGGCATCGTTAAAAAGAGTGCCCCTGATCTGCTCAACTGTTTAATACACTAAGTGTGTGTGTACAGCGCGATAGCGCATCTACTTTACAACTTAACGAAAGCAAGAAAGAAGCGTGTAGCGTCCTGGGTTCTGGGAATAGTCGTTACGTCCAGAGTCGCCAGCCGACAAGCTCTATTCTCCAACGTCTCAACCACTCTGGATGGGGTCTCCTTTAACCGGCGATGACCGCCCTGGCGATGCACACATGTGGGGCGATCATGCCTTCCGCTTCAGCTCTGGGAGCCCCCCCAGTGTAGCCTCTTCCATCACCACACCTCCCCAAACACAGGGAGTTCATGCTGCTGGTCGCCTTCCTGGGACCCCGAAGCGCGATCACCTTGTGTCTTCTGCAGGTAATCGGTCAGGAACCCTGTCTCCACCAACTCAGCAAGCTGACGCCCCAACGCCAGGCAGTTACGGAGTGTATGTCCATAAGCTTGATGGAATTCACACCACTCATCCTTCCTCCCTCCAAGTACCCTGTCGGTTTTTTCTGGCACATGGAGTCTTACTGCCATAGCAGGGATGGCGATCAGCTCCGCCAAACTTATCATGAAATCATACCTGGGGGGTGCATTGCTTGCACGCCCCCTGGTCTGGTCCTTCCTTGGTGCATAAGGGCGAGACCTTCTCTGCTCCTTCCTCCCTTCCTTGACCTCATGCACCCGCGCCTGTTGCTGCTGATTCCCCTGACCTCCACGTGGCTTCGACGGTGCAGCACTTCCTCTCTTCTCAGAGACCTCTGTCTCTACTACTATGTGTGCCACCGCACGTCGCCGTATCTCGGTGAAGGTGGCAGGGTGGCTCCTGATGAGCGATTCACTGAAAGGACCAGGGAGGACACCTCTCTTGAACACATGCACCAGCATGTCCTCGTCCTTGCTGGGCAATCTCACCACCTGCGCCCCAAAGCGATTGAGGTAGTCCCTCAACGGCTCCCCCTGATACTGGCGCACGTCAAACAGGTCGTAGGACACTACTGGCGCAGGTCAGTTAATGATGTACTGCTCCGTGAACAGCTTCGCGAACTGATGGAAGGAAGTGACGTGGCCCTCTGGCAGGCTCACGAACCACTCCATAGCCACTCCGCTCAGCGTGCTCATGAACATCTTGCAGTACACAGCATCTGAACCTCCAGTCAGCATCATCTGAGTGTGGAAGGCTGTCAGGTGTGCTTCTGGATCTTCCGCCCCCGTGAACGACGCTTTCAGTCCCACCAGATTGGGAGGCACCACCGCGTTCATGATTTCAGGGGAGAAAGGCATAGGGAATGCTCTCGGAGGGGACGGTGGCGTCGATGTCCTCTCTTCAGCTGCGCGCTCCTTCTGCGCCTGCAATTCCCTACGCAGCTCTTCATTCATACGGTTCAACTCTTCGTTTCTTCTTTGCGATGCAGTCAGCTCTGCACGAATCCTCTCTTGCTCAACTCTCGATTCCGCGACGCTATCTTGCAGCGCGCGCATCATCTCCACTACCTGCGCCATGGTAACAGCTCCTTCTTCAGCAGATGACGCAAGTGAGGTTTGCCTGGTTCTTCTACTCATCTCCTCTGCACTTCGACGTAACTTCAAGAAACCTCGACAAAATGATAAAGAAGCTCCAAGAAACTTCAAGAAACCTCAAGAAACTTCAAGAACTGCGACGTGGATGGGAACCAGATTTACACAGGCCCCACGGTGGGCGCCTGATGTTCCGGCCGCTTGACTCGAACGTGGAGGACTGCCTCGTCGCTCCTTCGTCTAGCCCTCTGTTCTGCAGGAACGCTCCAAGAACCACCGCTGGAACTCCAAACGTTGCCTATAAAACACACAGACAGCGCCTCTGGCGGCCGTTGTAGCTCCGACGCTCAAGTCAGGCAACAGGAACACCAAAACTATATCTGAATCTCTCTGTGAGACCCGTGTGAAACTGAAACTCTCAAATGTGTAAGCTGTAAGAATCTGTCAAAACTTCCCCTCAATTTCGTTAAGAGTTTGTATATATACCTGAGTCTTTCTCTCTCCTGACGGTTATTCCTCCTGACACGTGGATAACATCTGGTCGTACACGTGTCATCATCTGGAGTGTCTGCAGCTGAAACGTTACTTCCACTGTGCCCCTGCGACTAAGTTATCCACACAGGGAGTAGCTTAGTACACAGGCTACTCTAGGCGCAACCTTAACATGGCGAGCTGGTTAACCCTGGGCATTGCAGCTCACACTACACATGGTGGCAGATATGCCACTTATCCTCTGTACTTAGACCATACAACAAGTGCATGCCAAGTCTTCTCAAACACCCGGCGATGTGCTATTTCGGCGACTTGCTGACCACCTGATCTCCTAACCTTAACACACGGCGATCATGTGCAATCTAGGCGATTACTGATCATACCGGCGATGACCGACTACTCATCCTCAAGGCGATAGGCAATTACTCACCTCAAGGCGATAGGCGATTACTCATCATCACAGGCGAGAGGCGATTACCATTCTGAGTGATCGCCTCCCTGATTCGCCTGCTATCCTCTACCACGTGTTACCCTGTGAATGGTCCACGTGGTCAACTGCTGCTGATGTCATCGACTACCGATGACCGACCGGAACAGATTTATTTGCAAATATGGTCTAATTGGGATTTTGTTTCTTTTTATAGGTCCAATCAAGAGGAGAACTCTAGGTTGAAGGAATGTACAATCATATCCAAGAAGACCTCTAAGTCATCAAAACATAAACTAAAGCTTTGGTCAGAAGAACACAAGAAGACTGAGTTCCTGCTAACTAGTCAACATTATTTTTGGGTCAAGCTTTAGCTTAAATAAATTGTATAAAGTTATTTAGGATTTAATGGGCCATGTATTGGGCCTAGTAGCATAAAATAATTGGACCAAATATTTGGGCCAAGTAGCATATGTTTTTGGGCTTGTATTTAGGCCAATAGTAAAATATGACTAGTTAGGGTTAAAAGTGACTAGTTAGGGTAACAATTGGGCTTCTTTGAGCCCAATGTAACCCTAAAACGTCTAGGACTTTTTGGAGGACGAAAATCACCTTGGCATGGAGCACATGGACGTGCACATGGCAACTTGGGAGTGGAAAGGATTTAGCATGGAAGGTGTGAGTTAAACATGGAAAGCATGACTCCACATGGCACCTTCTCATTGGAGAGTTTTATTTTGAATTTTCAAATTTTGGCTCCAAAATGTCCAGCCCTCTCTCCTATATAAGGAGATGCTTGGTTCATGAATTTATAAGATTAATGAATGAGTGAAATTGCTACCAAGTTGCTAGCCCAATTCTCACTCTTGCCTTTACCTCTTTGGGATAGACACTTTAGTCTTCAATTCTCCACCTAGCTTATGTGATTAGGCCTCACCTATCACTCTCCATACTTAGCATGCACCTTCAAGGAAACCACAAGCTCTAAGTGAGCTCCTTGCACACCTCATCCATTAGCTTCTGCCACCGTCAAATTCAAGTTCCAATTCAACATGAAGGCACCAATCCATCAACAGTATCTGAATCTCTCACTAAGAACAATCTTGAGGTAAGCTATCCTATGATCTCTGTAACATCCCGCCAAAATACTATACAAATGTATATAATGAAAATAAAGGTAACAAATAGATTGAAGTGAACAAAATATTATATATATGAAATGTAGTTTCTCCTCACAGGGAGTTTAATACAAATTCGGTCAAATTTTTCCAGAAACATAAACAAAATACAGTAAAAAAAACAAAGCAGGCGATCTCCTATAGGAAGGGACCGATCTCCTATCGGACGAGGCCGATCTCCTATCAGAGGACCCAAAACAGCCGATCTGCTACCAGAACAGAAATCAGGCGATCTCCTTCCGGTGACCACTCACTAAGGAGCTCTACATCCTGGAAAATCATCTGCTCCCGTGTAAAATACACGATCATCACAGTTTTAAGAGAAAACAGCCAGAGAACAGTACAAAGGGTAAGCTGGATATTTTTAAACTTTAAATATTAAACTGGACAACCAACGCAGATCAGCCTTTTTAAACATTCACAAGAGTCCATCACTTTCTCACTCATATCACACAGCCATCAAGAAATCACATGTTTCACAATATTTTCAAGAGTCGTTCATTTCACATAATGCACCAAGTGTCTATCAATTCAATGTTTCTCATTTCCCACATCAGACTTCCACTGACTCAACACACAAGACACTTGACACTACTTCCGGAAGACTCGTGCATTGACTAGACTCAGAGATTCTGCACCTGTCATACAAAGCTGTTGTAATGTTTCCACAGCTATGCGCATCAACACATTCTCGATCTCAAGTTCACCATTCTCACAGTATGACAGGGTTAATCCATATAACAGGCCGAGCTTGTTCCCTTTTGAACAACTCACCCATACATATGAACCTCCTTCGACTCTCAACGCCTGAATAACTTCATCTATATGAATCCATTATCTCAGGAGAGTCAGGATAATCTCATTATAGACATCACCGATCAATGCACATCCTACACGATCTTACACGGTATTTTCTTTCCTGAAAATACTATGCCTTGATCCCACATCCACAGCATTCAACACATCATACAACACTTAAATGAATGATTTCAATCACGGCAAAACTCACTCCAAGGTTCTTATTTTCGAATATCTCATTTAAATCTCAAACCGTTTTCAAAGCAACACCAAAAACAGGGAGTTCGCAAGCAACGCCAAAACCGGCGATCTGGTTCAAAAACAAGGTATTTCGAAGTTTGTATATAAAACCGGCGACCACGTCGCCCAAGCACATAAAACAGAGTATTTCACGAAGATGAAAACGAAAACGGCGACTACGTCGCCCTTACTTCAGAAATAGCTAAACTATGGCTTGTATTTAAAATGAAGGCTAGCTTCCCTTACCTAGACTTGCGTAAAATACCGCGAGCTCAAAACCCACCGAGCCTGAAGGATGCCTTAGCTCTGTTTTCAGCGCCTGGTCTGTAGAACTTGCAGAGAACCTCTTAGGTGCTCTAAGGGCAACGTCGCTTGTCGCACTGATGCTGGAGGTTGCCTGAGTCTCAACGCAAGGAAGGGAAGAAGGGAGGGAGGAAGTTTGCACTCACTCTAACACTCTTGAGTCTGTAACGTTCTTTGCCTTCCCGCAGTGGCTTTTGAATCCCAACTTACCTGTCCACGCATGCTGCTGCTGCCACCCCTTCTGCAGGAAAGCCTGAGAACCACTGCCCTGAACAGTATGACCACTGTTGTCTCTGGTGCATGCCAACCACTGCTCTGAACAGTACTACCGCTGTTGTCGCTTGTGCATGCCAACCACTGCTCTGAACAGTACGACCGCGAGTGTCTCCTGCGCATGCCAACATTCTGATGTCACCACTCTAAACCACCCTTTTTGTCTACGTGGCGCGTGTGCAGGACGTTTCATGCTGGGAGTCTGGGTCCCACTTTACTCTGTGTGAAACTCGACGTCGCGCGATAACTTTCCACTGCTGACTCATCCTGGCGAACGACCGATGTCTCCTTCGCCCTGGAAGACGACCGATGTCTTCCTCTGGGAGACGACCGATGTCTTCCCTGGCGACGCCCTCATAACTCTCGCGCCTTGGCCACGTCCACCTGGCGCTCATGTGTAGCAGGCGACCGGCGATCTCATAGCCTTCTAAACTTAACTTTTCCTTCCTTTTTATTTTTAATAAAACATACATAGAATTCTTTTAAAATATAACCCTTTTTATTCCAATTCAATTTTTACAGGTCCTTACATTCTCCCCAACAAGAAAAATTTTCGTCCTCGAAAATTGAATTACAAGGAAAAGAGATATGGATAGGCTTCTCTCATGGGTTCTCCCAACTCCCAAGTTGAATCACCCGATCTCTCATCCCACACCACTTTCACCATGCTTATGGTCTTGTCTCTGAGCTATTTACTTTGCCTATCGTCAATCCTGACTGGTTTCGCATTCACAGGACAAGTCATCCCTGATCTGCACATTGTCCACTTCCAGCACATGACTAGGGTCTGCCATGTACTTCCTCAGCTGTGACACGTGAAGGGCATTATGCAGATTTGCTAATTGGGGAGGTAGGGCGATCTCGTAAGCCACTGGACCAATCCTCCTTAAGATCCGATATGGTCCCACGAACTTAGGAGGCAGCTCCTTTGATTCGATAGCTCGTCCTACACCCTTGGCTGGTGTTCCTCTCATAAAGACATGATCTCCCGCAGCAAACTCCAAAGGTCTTCTCCTCATTGCCAACATCGTCACTACCTCTACAAGAGTTATTATCCTTGTCCTCATGAGCGACATAGAGTGGCTCCCTCAAAGTTACTCTCTTCATATTTTCCAGATCCACAAGGGTTTCCCAACCAAACGATTCTCGTTCACCTTCTTAGCAACTTCAACTTTGGGGATGGATGATGATTCACTTTCTAAGGTAGAGTAATCCGGTGAAGATCCATCTACTACCGACATTAGCTGCAGTCACAACACCTTCCCGCCACTCGTCATACCACCAGGCATACAATGCTGATTCAACTCAAGAGGGCGACCCGAATGGCGTTCAGGAGAGCATGGCTTGACTGTTAAGCGGTCTGAACCTCGCATACCCAAATAAATCAGCGTCTGCCACCCTAAACAAAGAGACTCATTCCTCTAGTTTCTGCGTTACCTCTTTATCAAGCAACTCATCGTACTGGACTTCCAGCAGCCTTGGAGACACACTCCAGACTTTTCATCTAAATCAGCATTCTGCAACGTCACCATCACGCCAGCGTACCCCTATACTAGCACCGACCTGGAAGAACAGATACAGCTGACAATGTAGCATTGTTTCTAAAATCATAAACGAAACGCTGACCACCACAACCGCCCATCTAAAGGATTAGCTGCAAATCCCATCTCATTAGAAACACAAGGCACGGAAAGTTCTGCTTCCACCTCCAACTTTCTGCAATTTACTAACATTGCTAGAAGAACTCAACATCATCATAATACGGCTTACCCTTATTCTATCCATAGCCATTTCCTCCTTCTCTTCTACGTTCACAGGCAGAACTGCATCCTCATTTGTCAAGTTCAGGGGACTTACTGCATCAGGAGCCTTAAATCTCAACCCACCATTTCCATACTCATCTTCCAAATCACGATTCACAAAACAGCATCCATTATGCGTGAAGCTTTCTCTCTTATCCCAGTAACTTTTCTACTTGGTATTTTTCAGCAAATTTCTCTGGCTAAAAGAACTTTAGACATAAATACAATACCTCCTCTTTCCTTTTAAGCTTGTGGTTAAGCTAGAGTCATCTCATGCTGTTTAATCGACATAAACATCTCCCAAGCTTCAAATAAAGGAAAATTCATTCTTTCATTCTTGGAACTTAACCCCGGTACTTCCTATGGATACACATGCTTAAGTCCTTAAACCCTCAACATTCAGCTTATATACTCTCCATAACTTATATGTAGCTGAAACTAAACCTTGGTACAACTAAATCTAACTTACACTTGCTTCTTTAATTCCATCTACCCAGCTGGAACCATGATGTAGGGAGCCATGGACGCTGGTCCAGCTCTGGGTACCAAAACAATAGAGAATTCCATCTCTCTCTTAGGAGGTAGTCCAGGTATTCCTTCTGGGACTACATCCATGAAATCCTTCACCACATGTACACAGCCCATAACTTCATCACTCTTCGCTCCCCCCCCTTGAGCTAGGATCACAAGGTACGGCGCCCCTTCTAACAACCCCGACCATACACACTGAGCAGATATCATATCTGACTCTCGGAGGCTCGGAAACACCACGTTCTGCCTACTGAAATCTATGAGAATGTGATTGGCAGATAGCCAATCCATCCCCAGGATAACATCCAGATCCTGAAGAGGTAGGCAGATCAAATTTACTTTGAATCTGTGTCCCTCTACTATCACTGGACATTCGGGGCAAACTGTAGAGGTCAACACCTGTCCTGACGCAGGTGTAGGGACCAACAGTTCAAACGGTAACTCCTTCACTAGAAGGCCCAACTCGGCTACACACAGGCTTGACACAAAGGAGTGTGTCGCTCCAGAATCAAACAAAATTCTAACGTATCTACCAGCTATAAACAAGCACCTTGTACTAGGTTACCTGACTGAGATACTTCCGCTCCAGACAGGGCAGACACTCTCCCTGCTGCCTGAGGTCTGCTGCCTTCGTTCCTCAACTGCTGGGAAACACTGGGTGGAGTCGCACTATACCCGTTAGGACACTCTCTAGCAAGGTGTCCCATCTTTCGGCAGATGTAGCATTTTCTCCCTGAATTCCTCTTGGGGCACCCGTTGACGTTAGGTGGCCCATCACAATGGAAACATCTTGGTTTCCATGGTTGTTGCTGCTGAAACTGGGGCGGAACTGCTCCTGCCCGATGTGGTAGAGGTCTCGCATAAGGCTTGCTTTGTGGGTGCTGCACCTTGGCCTTCCCACTGGAGGGACCCCCTGGGTGTGATCTGATTACTCTGGAATCACTCCTCTCCAGGGTCTCCACCACCTTTGCCTTCTCTACTAAGGCACGAAACTCCTTGATCCACGGATCTGCTTGATCAGGGGTAGCATTCCCACGGAACTTGGGTGGGTTGTGCCTCATGAATTCGGTCAGTCCCATCTGTTCCTGAGGCTGACCGACGTGGGAAGCTGTTTCAGTCGACCGAGCCGTTTCCCAATGATGCATTACCGCCTGATGAATCTGAGCCATCACCGTATTCTGTTGTTGGATAGCACTCGCCATCATCTCTATAGCCTTGGCAATCTGGCCCATTTCTGAAGAAGGTTGGGGAGGGGTAGGAGGTTTACTTGCCATCACTCTTCGTTTCCGATTGTGAAACTATGGGTTTCTATATTCCCTACAACTACAAGAATGAAATCGATAAGAAATCAATTCATTCAAGGGGTAACAGCTAGACCTTACAAAGGTCAGTCCCTCAAAGTCATTTAGAATTTGAGTTCATCAACAGGATCATAATGCTTATAACATCAAGCATAACACCAGAACAACTACTGGTATGCAGTCATCAATCCAATCAACCATTTTCAATCAATTACAAAGACACTCAAGAGAATGAAATAGCTCACACCAGAATTCAATATATGTTAAACATCAAACCTTTGGAATTAAGATTGAGACTCATCTCGATCCAGTTATGAGTGTGCACCCTCACTACTTTATCAAGACCTTCTCATTCTTAATACTAAGATTTTCAGTTAGAGCATATATTCACCAAAGCACACACAAAATTTCAATACAAAAATGTTTGAAAACCTTTCACTATAGTGGTTATTTTAAACTCAAATAAATTTCATGGGCAGAAGAAACACAATGGATCCACAGCCCTCAGGTCATCCTAAGGACGAACTGCTCTGATACCATTAATGTAACATCCCGCCAAAATACTATACAAATGTATATAATGAAAATAAAGGTAACAAATAGATTGAAGTGAACAAAATATTATATATATGAAATGTAGTTTCTCCTCACAGGGAGTTTAATACAAATTCGGTCAAATTTTTCCAGAAACATAAACAAAATATAGTAAAAAAAACAAAGCAGGCGATCTCCTATAGGAAGGGACCGATCTCCTATCGGACGAGGCCGATCTCCTATCAGAGGACCCAAAACAGCCGATCTGCTACCAGAACAGAAATCAGGCGATCTCCTTCCGGCGACCACTCACTAAGGAGCTCTACATCCTGGAAAATCATCTGCTCCCGTGTAAAATACACGATCATCACAGTTTTAAGAGAAAACAGCCAGAGAACAGTACAAAGGGTAAGCTGGATATTTTTAAACTTTAAATATTAAACTGGACAACCAACGCAGATCAGCCTTTTTAAACATTCACAAGAGTCCATCACTTTCTCACTCATATCACACAGCCATCAAGAAATCACATGTTTCACAATATTTTCAAGAGTCGTTCATTTCACATAATGCACCAAGTGTCTATCAATTCAATGTTTCTCATTTCCCACATCAGACTTCCACTGACTCAACACACAAGACACTTGACACTACTTCCGGAAGACTCGTGCATTGACTAGACTCAGAGATTCTGCACCTGTCATACAAAGCTGTTGTAATGTTTCCACAGCTATGCGCATCAACACATTCTCGATCTCAAGTTCACCATTCTCACAGTATGACAGGGTTAATCCATATAACAGGCCGAGCTCATTCCCTTTTGAACAACTCACCCATACATATGAACCTCCTTCGACTCTCAACGCCTGAATAACTTCATCTATATGAATCCATTATCTCAGGAGAGTCAGGATAATCTCATTATAGACATCACCGATCAATGCACATCCTACACGATCTTACACGGTATTTTCTTTCCTGAAAATACTATGCCTTGATCCCACATCCACAGCATTCAACACATCATACAACACTTAAATGAATGATTTCAATCACGGCAAAACTCACTCCAAGGTTCTTATTTTCGAATATCTCATTTAAATCTCAAACCGTTTTCAAAGCAACACCAAAAACAGGGAGTTCGCAAGCAACGCCAAAACCGGCGATCTGGTTCAAAAACAAGGTATTTCGAAGTCTGTATATAAAACCGGCGACCACGTCGCCCAAGCACATAAAACAGAGTATTTCACGAAGATGAAAACGAAAACGGCGACTACGTCGCCCTTACTTCAGAAATAGCTAAACTATGGCTTGTATTTAAAATGAAGGCTAGCTTCCCTTACCTGGACTTGCGTAAAATACCGCGAGCTCAAAACCCACCGAGCCTGAAGGATGCCTTAGCTCTATTTTCAGCGCCTGGTCTGTAGAACTTGCAGAGAACCTCTTAGGTGCTCTAAGGGCAACGTCGCTTGTCGCACTGATGCTGGAGGTTGCCTGAGTCTCAACGCAAGGAAGGGAAGAAGGGAGGGAGGAAGTTTGCACTCACTCTAACACTCTTGAGTCTGTAACGTTCTTTGCCTTCCCGCAGTGGCTTTTGAATCCCAACTTACCTGTCCACGCATGCTGCTGCTGCCACCCCTTCTGCAGGAAAGCCTGAGAACCACTGCCCTGAACAGTACGACCACTGTTGTCTCTGGTGCATGCCAACCACTGCTCTGAACAGTACTACCGCTGTTGTCGCTTGTGCATGCCAACCACTGCTCTGAACAGTACGACCGCGAGTGTCTCCTGCGCATGCCAACATTCTGATGTCACCACTCTAAACCACCCTTTTTGTCTACGTGGCGCGTGTGCAGGACGTTTCATGCTGGGAGTCTGGGTCCCACTTTACTCTGTGTGAAACTCGACGTCGCGCGATAACTTTCCACTGCAGACTCATCCTGGCGAACGACCGATGTCTCCTTCGCCCTAGAAGACGACCGATGTCTTCCTCTGGGAGATGACCGATGTCTTCCCTGGCGACGCCCTCATAACTCTCGCGCCTTGGCCACGTCCACATGCCTCGCGCCCGCGCGATGCCCGTATGCCTCGCGCCCGCGCGATGCCCGCATGCCTCTCGCGCCCGCGCGATGCCTGCATGCCTCGCGCCCTGGCAATGCCCGCATGCCTCTCGCGCCCGCGCGATGCCTGCATGCCTCGCGCCCTGGCAATGCCCGCATGCCTCTCGCGCCCGCGCGATGCCTGCATGCCTCGCGCCCTGGCGACGTCCACCTGGCGCTCATGTGTAGCAGGCGACCGGCGATCTCATAGCCTTCTAAACTTAACTTTTCCTCCCTTTTTATTTTTAATAAAACATACATAGAATTCTTTTAAAATATAACCCTTTTTATTCCAATTCAATTTTTACAGGTCCTTACAATCTCCTCATCTACTAATGCTCCTGTACAATATGTATTACCTGTCATGAATAACCGAGGAAATCCACCCATTAGATACTCTCCTGATATAGAAGAAAGGCGATCCAAATACCCTATTACAAATTATGTTTCTACTCAACATTTATCAAAGCCTATTCAAGCCTTCATAGAGACATCACTCTCTTGTCATATTCTAAAGAATGTGGAAAAAGCCTTAGCTGATCCTAAGTGGGCACAAGCCATACAAGAGGAAATGGAAGCTTTACAAAAGAATAATACATGGAGGTTGATACCACTTCCTAAAGGGAAGAAGATAGTGGGGTGAAAGTGGATGTTCTCAGTCAAATACAAAGTCGATGGATCCATTGATCGACACAAGACAAGGCTAGTGGCTAAAGGGTTTACACAAACGTACGGTATAGATTTTACAGAAACTTTTTCACCGGTGGCCAAACTAAATACTGTTAGAGTCTTATTATCTCTTGTAATAAATTTGGATTGGCCATTACTCCAGCTTGACGTGAAGAACGCTTTTCTCCATGGAGATCTTAAAGAAGAAGTTTATATGGATATCCCACCGGGCTATATGCCCTATTCCAGAACTAAGGTGGTATGTAAGTTAGAGCGGGCATTATATGGATTAAAACAATCACCTCGAGCATGGTTTGGAAGGTTTAGCTCAGCTATGAAAAGATATGGTTTTAACCAAAGTAATGCATATCACACCCTGTTCTTAAGGCATCGACAAGGAAAGGTGACAACTCTAATTGTTTAATGTAGATGACATGATTATTACTGGAAATGATAATAAAGAAATTTCAAGACTACAAGAGCAATTGGCAACTAAGTTTGAGATGAAGAATTTGGGTGGACTCAAGTTCTTCTTGGGAATAGAGGTGGCGAGGTCACAAAAAGGAGTTTTCTTGTCTCAAAGAAAGTATGTGTTGGACTTATTGGCTGAAGTGGGGTTGATGGACTGCAAACCAGCAAATACTTCAATAGTCCAAAATCACAAACTCTCACAACACACAAACCAAGTACCTGCGGATAAAGGAAGATACCAAAAATTGGTGGGAAAACTTATCTATTTGTCGCATACTCACCCTGATATTGCCTATGTCGTATGGTAAGTCAATTTATGCATAACCCAAGTGAAGAACATATTGATGCAGTAAACTGAATACTTCGGTATTTGAAAACCTCACTAGGAAAGGGGTTAATGTTCTTTAAGAATAATCACTTGAATGTTGAAGGGTACACTGATGTAGATTGGACAACGAATGTTTTTGACAAAAAATCTACATCAGGATACTTAACATTTGTGGGAGGGAATTTAGTTACATGGAAAAGTAAAAAGCTAAGCCTAGTGGCTTTGTCTAGTGCTGAAGTTGAGTTTAGGGGCATAGCAAAAGGACTTTGTGAACTATTATGGCTGAGAAGGTTACTGATGGAGATAGGCTTTGGTCCTAGCATGGAAATGGATCTATTCTGTGACAATAAAGCTACAATTGATATCTCACAAAATCCTATCTAACATGATCAAACAAAGCATGTGGAAGTAGATAGACATTTCATCAAGCAAAACCTTGAGGAGAAAATTATTCGATTTCCTTTTGTCAAGTCGAAAGACCAATTGGCAAATATTCTTACAAAGACAGTGTCCGATAAGAACTTCCATGACTCCTTTAACAAGTTGGGCATTAAGGACATTTATGCACCAACTTGAGGGGGAGTGTTGGCGTGAGTTATTAGAATCACAAAAAAATAAGAGCATTAATTGTAAATAATTATCAAATCTCTCTAATCAAGAATTTAAATTACTGAGTATGAATATCGTGTATGAGTATGAATATCGTGTATAAGTTAGATAATTCCTAAACTTCCTCTTCCTTTTATCTATTAATTATACTTTATAAACAACTCAAAAGAGATATACTTAAATAAAAAAAATAAAAAAAATAACTTTATGTGTTGACATTTGTCAACTTTGTGACTAAGATAAAATTTTATATATATATATATATATATATATATATATATATATATATATATATATATCAGATTTGTGTTTGGTTTTCAAATAAATTTTTAAGTTTTAACATTATCATCACTAATTATAAATCATACTTGGTCCAAATGAAAATAAAGAACAGTGTTTTCTTCTTTATTTTCTTTTCTTCCTATCAAAGATCTTTTTGAGTCAACACGGGTCTCTTCCACCTTTCCCAATTTATTTCAACACGTGCCATTATTATCCTCAGCACATTTTCAACCAATAAAGTTTATTCACTAAATTTCATGCCACTGTTCCATTCTACACTCACTTATTTTCAACAAGAAAAGTAAATTCAAGACATAAAAATTCTAACATTCCAATAAGTAATAGTTTTAAAAACTTTTTCATTAAAATATATTTAAAGAAAAGTATCCGCTTCATCAATTAAAACCGATCTGTGTAGCTTAAAAAAATTTATAAAGAAATTTTACACATTAACTTTGATTTATAAAGAAATTAACTATTTTTTTTCATTTTTTTCTCTTGCATATTCTTCTTAAAGTTTATCATGAGATTGTACTTTCCCTGTCGCACGAACAGCACATTAATGGTGTTGAACAATGAAAAATCCAAATGACACATCAAAGATGTGTGAATGGTGTGCCCCACCACACAGTCTGAAGAATCAATCCAAATGGAATTCAACCTAGCATCAGGCAAAGAACTGTTATGGGGTCAGAACTGTAATGGGGTCCATTTTCACATGGTAAAGGATAAGAATAAGAAAAAGCCAGAATAAAGGACAAACCTTTCACCTATCCATGATTTTACCATCAACTGAGTCAAACCGCCAAACTAAAATTTGGAAGAAACTTTAAATCTTATTTATATTACAGTCTTACATAGAATAGTGATTTGGAGTAACACGGGGTAGATTGATAAAAAAAGAGTGCACAAGGATGGGGCTACTTAGTGGGAACATGTAACTTTTTTATTGTAACAAATACTAGACCTGTAGTAAAGGATAAGCATAGAATATCTAGTTCTAGACATACAGAATTACATGTGAAGAAAATTGGGGTAAGACTTTTGGATGAAGGAACTTCACATGAAAGTAAGAGTTTGTGATGTAGACAATGAGCTTCCGGATTCCACATGTCATCTTCACTGATACCATACGGAAAAATCTGGCTGCTTCTGAATACCATCTATCTCTACTCCTTGCATGTCCTCCTTGAAATCAAATGATGCCAAATCACAAAAGGACCCAAACATTGAATTGAAGTTATTGTTGTTGAGATTGGTCTCGAAGGGAGCATTCATAGCTTTGAACCGCTCAATTTGGCCTTCTTCTCTACCAAATATGTGATGATTATTGGACATGTTGGGCTCATCAAAGATGTTTCCTTCCATAGTGATTCCTTGCCCACGAATGAAGTTGTCATGTGGCTGCTGCTGCTGCTGCTGCATGCCATGCTGACGAAGGCAGGAATTCTCTGCAGCCATGCGATTACATGAACTTATGTTCTTGTTGCCTTGAACATTTGTTTCATAGTTAGTCATAAGGTCAGTGATCATTTTCTGACCATCTTCTGAAACTTCAAGCCCAGTAAGATCAATTACAGGCGAGACCATGTTAGCAGACTGAGCAGTAGACTTGGGTTGAACAAAGGACTGGGGGTATATGATAGGCTTTACCTCATTACCATGAAAATTTGGACCCCCAAAATCTGAAGGACCTCTATATGCACAAATCAACTGATGATTGTCCCTGGAAATTCTGTCAGGAAAACCAAGGCGAACTTGACTATAAGGGCACTGAGGCTGTTCACATGTGTAAATCTTCATATCCATCACGTTAAAGTCATTTGAAACCTTCCTCTTCCTTATGAAATCCAAATTTGTAACAGCCTCTCCCTTGATTGAAAAAGGGGGCTGCTGAACTGCCAGAGATCCCCTCATTCTCTCCATCCCCAGATTGGTTGTGTGAACATTCTCATGTTTCCTATCTTCCACATCAAAGTTAGTTTCATCCTCACATCCTTCAACATCATACTCATTGCTATCATTGATGACCAAAGATCCACTAACTCCAGCTGAGGCTAATGGAGGGACATAATCAGGGTAAAGCTCTCTTGCCAAGGCCTCCTCCTGATTGATGATTGCCAGCCAGGTTGCACTTTCCTTGGCTGTCATCTTATCCTGGAGGCACTTAGATTGCCTCACAAGCTTGCGAATTTTGGCAATATCTGGGGACATATGCTTGATGACTGCAGTCAAAACGCCAACTTTCCATGCCTTCTTTAGGTCATGGGGCTTCTTGTAAGGAGGGGGACTGTGATCCTTAGGCAAACCAATTTGGGGCCACCACTCTTCATTTCCAGTAGGCCACCATGGTGGAGGAATACCCTTTTCCAACGGGAACCGCCTCTGAGGAGGATCGCAGTGTTGCATGAGTGCTGACAAGAGAGAACCCAAGGTTGTGTCCTGCAGCTCTTGCAAGGTATGTGGAGTTGGACCGATTGAATTGCATCCATCATTCCTCCCGGGGATTGCATTATCAGCTTGGTATTTGGCTATGGCAGCTGGACCGTTTCGATCGAATCTGACTTTATCCTTCCACCATTCACGAAGATTATCAGATGCTCCAGTCACTGGTTTCCCCTTCTCGGGAATTATCCCATAAACAAATCCTTGGGCCTTACAAACCTCCATCATCTTCAGCATGTACTTCAAGATTCCATCTTGAGCCCTCGACATCTTTTTCCTCCTTGCCTGTTCTTGAGACTGTCTTTGCTTCACTGCATCAATTCCTTCCTTAGATTTACTTTGTTCCTTCAATCGCTTGAGACGCATTTTGTCTTTCCACATCCTCCTTTCAAGCTCATCTACCCCAATTTCTTCATCACTGAAATCATCCTCAACTATCGCCTCTGGATCAGTTTGCCGGGCGGTGATATCCTCTTCCCCAAGGACAGTAGACATCGTATCCAAATCATTACAAAACCCCATCTCCTCAAACATCATCATCATTTTCCGTGGAAAAAAATATGGATCCAACCTGTGAGCTTCTGATGATGGAAGTAGCAACTTGGATTTCAAACTAACCCCTTAGCACTGTACACCAATTCAACTTAACAAATTATTAGCTTTTAAAGGTCTTTGCACCTGCCAACAGTAACAAAACAAAGATCAAAGAAAAATCAACATGGCACAAAACCCAATACTTTCTAGACGAAGAGAATCACACCATTAAATATGCACACATATCTCCAAGCTAAAACCATCATGAAAATAGAACATGAATCCAGGCTAAAAACACGAATTAAAAAAACATATCATCACCTCAAAATTTAAAACCTTGTTGAAAATTAATAGATCAGGGCTATACCGTTTCCACAGATCCAATTCATCAACGAATAAAACAGGGATACAAAAGCAACATAGGCACAGACAATAAATGAGGTGACCATAAAAACAAGGACAATAAATGATGATTTCGAAAGATTCTCTCATCAACGCATCATAAAAGGTTGCAGCTTTCGGATAAAACCGAAAAGTTAGTTGAATTGATGAGGTATGTTAAAAACCTCCCCAGCAAAACCAGCAAGCTAAGAAAGGGAGAAAAGTTCCAACATCGATCGAGGATTAAATAAACAGACAAACAGGAACCTCATAGATCAAAAGGGTAACAAAATCAGTACCGACACAGACCACAAATCAAAACAACATAAACCCATGAATCTGATTAACCAAGCAGATGGCAAGAAGCTGTTTAACAGTGAAAAGTGTAGAGATGATTACCAGAGGAACCAGAGAGAGTCTCTGTGGTGGCCACGAGTCAATAAGAGAAGAAGAAGAAGAAGAAGAAGAAGGTTCTTTGTATTGGGACTGTCATGAGAGAAGGTGGGAAGAAAGAGAGAGGAAAAAGGGACACAGAGTTGAACACTATCTGGTTAATGGGAAGAAGGAGGGTTTTTATGGGTAGATTAAACCCCATATCTAGGAAGAGTTTTTATAATAAAGGTCAGTTATTTCTTTCTCCATAGAGTTTTCTTTTTTAAGTTATATATCCAAATATGAAAATGATTAAAGAATTAGAAAAATAAAATTAATTATGGTTAGCTTACAATTTTTATTTATTTATTTTCATTGATGGCATACATCTCATTTTAAATTTATCCCTTTCTGGTTTCTGATCCGGTCGGTCATCGGTAGTCGATGACATCAGCAGCAGTTGACCACGTGGACCATTCACAGAGTAACACGTGGTAGAGGATAGCAGGCGAAGCAGAGAGGCGATCACTCAGAATGGTAATCGCCTGTCGCCTGTGATGTTGAGTAATCGCCTATCGGCTTGAGGATGAGTAATCGCCTATCGCCTTGAGGTGAGTAATCGCCTATCGGCTGAGGATGAGTAATCGGTCATCGCCGGTATGGATGAGTAATCGCCCAGATTGCACATGATCGCCATGTGTTAAGGTTAGGAGATCAGGTGGTCAGCAAGTCGCCGAAAGAGCACATCGCCGAGTGTTTGAGAAGACTTGGCAAGCACTTGTTGTATGGTTTAAGTACAGAGGATAAGTGGCATATCTGCCACCATGTGTAGTGCGAGCTGCAATGCCCAGAGTAACCTGTGTACTAAGCTACTCCCTGTGTGGATAACTTAGTCACAGGGGCACAGTGGAAGTAACGTTTCAGCTGCAGACACTCCAGATGATGACACGTGTACGACCAGACGTTATCCACGTGTCATGAGGAATAACCGTCAGGAGAGAGAAAAACTCAGGTATATATACAAACTCTTAACGAAATTAGAGGGAGGTTTTGACAGATTCTTACACCTTACACACTTGAGAGTTTCAGTCACACACGGGTCTCACAGAGAGATTCAGATATAGTTTTGGTGTTCCTGTTGCCTGACTTGAGCGTCAGAGCTACAACGGCTGCTAGAGGCGCCGTCTGTGTGTTTTGCAGGCAGCGTTTGGAGTTCCGGCGATGGTTCTTGGAGCGTTCCTGCAGAACAGAGGGCTAGACGAAGGAGTGACGAGGCAGTCCTCCACGTTCGAGTCAAGCGGCAGGAACATTTGGCGCCCACCGTGGGGCTCGTGTAAATTTGGTTCCCATCCACGTCGCAGTTCTTGAAGTTTCTTGAGGTTTCTTGAAGTTTCTTGGAGCTTCTTGATCATTTCGTCGAGGTTTCTTGAAGTTACGCCGAAGTGCAGAGGAGATGAGTAGAAGAACCAGGCAAACCTCACCTGCGTCATCTGCTGAAGAAGGAGCTGTTACCATGGCGCAGGTAGTGGAGATGATGCGCGCGCTGCAAGATAGCGTCGCGGAATCGAGAGTTGAGCAAGAGAGGATACGTGCAGAGCTCGCTGCATCGCAGAGAAGAAACGAAGAGTTGAACAGTATGAATGAAGAGCTGCGTAGGGAATTGCAGGTGCAGAGGGAGCGCGCAGCTGAAGAGAGGACGTCGACGCCACCGTCGCCTCCGCGAGCATTCCCTATGCCTTTCTCCCCCGAAATCATGAACACGGTGGTGCCTCTCAATCTGGTGGGACTGAAAGCATCGTTCACGGGGGCGAAAGATCCAGAAGCACACCTGACAGCCTTCCACACTCAGATGATGCTGACTGGAGGTTCAGATGCTGTGTACTGCAAGATGTTCATGAGCACGCTGAGCGGAGTGGCTATGGAGTGGTTCGTGAGCCTGTCAGAGGGCCACATCACTTCCTTCCATCAGTTCGCGAAGCTGTTCACGGAGCAGTACATCGTTAACCTGTAAGGACCTGTAAAATTAAATTGGAATAAAAGAGTATATTTTAATTGAATTCTAAGTATGTTTTTATTTAAAATAAAAAGGAGGGAAAGTGTAGCTTAGAAGACTATAAGATTTCCTGGTTAGTACATAATCGCCGGTCGCCTACCACACATGATCGCCAGGGCACGAGAGGCATGCAGGCATCGCCAGGGCGGGAGAGGCATGCAGGCATCGCCAGGGCGCGAGAGGCATGCAGGCATCGCCAGGACGCGAGAGGCATGCAGGCATCGCCAGGGTGCGAGGCAGGTGGACGTCGCCAGGGCGCGAGAGGCATGCAGGCATCACCAGGGCGCGAGAGGCATGCAGGCATCACCAGGGCGCGAGAGGCATGCAGGCATCGCCAGGGCGCGAGAGGCATGCAGGCATCACCAGGGCGCGAGAGGCATGCAGGCGTCGCCAGGGATAGACATCGGTCGTCTCCCAGAGAGAGACATCGGTCGTCTTCCAGGGAGAGACATCGGTCGTCCGCCAGTATGAGACATCAGTGGATAGTCATCGCACGAGCGGTCATCGGTGGAAGGTTATCGCGCGATGTCGAGTTTCACACAGATGAGGTGGGACCCAGGCTCTCAACAGGAGACGTACTGCACGCGCGACACGTAGACAAAAAGGGTGGTTCAGAATAGTGACCTCAGAGTGTTAGCCTGCGCAGAAGCACGCGTAGTCGTACTGTTCAGGGAAGCGCACACGCAAACTTCCCTGCAGAGTGGGTGGTGGCAGCGGCTTTTGGGGGGCAAGTTGGTTTAAGATACAAAAACCCACTTCTGAGAGGAAAAAGAACGTTTTCAGTGGTTCAAGAGTGAAATAGTGAGCTCACCTTCATCCTTCTCTTTTCTCTCCTTCGTGCTACGATTCAGGCATCCTCAAGCACCAGTGCGACGAGCGGCGACTACCCTTAGAGCACCTGGGAGGTTCTCTGCAAGTTCTACAAACCAGACGCAAAAACAGAGCTAAGGCACCTTTAAGCTTCGGTGGGTTTTGGGGCTTTTAGTGTTTTGCGCAAGTCCAGGTAAGGGAAGCTAGCCTTATTTCCAACTAAAACCTTATATTATATGATTGAGATGGTGGGGCGACGTGGTCGCCGATTTTCAACTGTTATTGTATAATCCCCTGTTTTGGACGTGATCGCCGGTTTTGGCGTTGTTTTTCGAACTCCCCTGTTTTGGTGCTATTTGAAAACTGTTTGAGATTTAAATGTGAAATACATGTGATATTTGAAAACCTTAACCGTGGAATGAATGTTGCTGTGACTAAACCGTTCATTCAGTGTTGTATGATGTATTGATTGTTGTGAATGTGGGATCAAGGCATAGTATTTTCAGGAAAGAAAATACCGTGTAAGATCGTGTGAATGTGTATTGACTAGGGGCTTGTCTAGAAGGAGATATCCTGACTCTGCTGATATAATGGAATCACATAGACGAAGTTATTCAGTTGTGGAGAGTCGAAGGAGGTTCATATGAATGGGTGAGTCGTGTGAAAAAGAACGAGCTCGGCCTGTTATATGAATTAACCCTGTCATACCGGGAGAGTGATGATATTGAGACTATGTATGCGCATGGCTGTGTGGATTTCACAGTGGTGTGGTATGACAGGTGCAGATCTCTGGGCCTGAGTCAATGCACGAGTCTTCCGGAAGTGGAGTCATGTGTCTATATCTTATGAGTCAGTGGAAAGTCTGACGTGTGAACCATGAATATTGGAAGTAGCGAATAGACACTTGACGAGTTTGTGGAATATGGGAATGTTGATGGTTGAAATTGATATGGATTATGAACGGCGTGAAGATTCATGTTTTTCTATTGATTTAAAGTTTCATATTTAAAGTTTTTAAAACATCTAGCTTACCCTTTTATCTGGTATTGTGATTGCTTTCTAAAACCTGTGATGATCGTGTATAATTTGCACGGGAGCAGACGAGGTTGCAGGTAGTAGAGCTCATCAGTGAGTGGTCGACGGAAGGAGATCGCCTGTTTTTTTATGTTAGGCGATCACCCCTTGTATGTTGTCTGATAGGAGATCGCCCTTTTCTGATGGGAGATCGCCCTGTTCTGATGCGAGATCGACTGCTTGTCTTTTTCTGTAATTTTGTTTACGTTTTTGGAAAATTTGACCAATTATGTATTAAACTCCCTGTGAGGAGAAACTTCATTACATATATATAATTTTGTTCACTTCGATATATTTGTTTACCTTTATTTTCATTTTATAAATATGAGTTGTATTTTGGCGGGATGTTACATTAATGGTATCAGAGCAGTTCGTCCTTAGGATGACCTGAGGGCTGTGGATCCATTGTGTTTCTTCTGCTCATAAAGTTTATTTGAGTTTTAAATAACAACTATAGTGAAAGGTTTTCAAACGTTTTTGTATTGAAATTTTGTGTGTGCTTTAGTGAATATATGCCCTAACTGAAAATCTTAGTATTAAGAATGAGAGGGTCTTCATAAAGTGGTGAGGGTGCACACTCATAACTGGATCGAGATAATCCTCAATCTTAATTCCAAAGGTTTGATGTTTAGCATACATTGAATTCTGGTGTGATTTACGTCATTTTATGAAGTGTTTTTGTAATTGACTGAAAGTGGTTGTTTGGATTGATGGTGGTATACCAGTAGCTGTTCTGGTATTTTGCTTGAGATTATAAGTATTATGATTCTGTTGTTGAGCTCAAATTCTTGATGACTTTGAGATGCTGACCTTTGTAAGGTCTAGATGTTACCTCCTGAATGAATTGATTTCTTATCGATCTCATTCTTGTAGCTGTAGGGAATATAGAAACCCATAGTTTCAAAATCTGAAACGAAGAAGATGGCACGTAGACCTCCTACCCCTCCCCAACCTTCTTCAGAGATGAGCCAGATTGCCAAGGCTATTGAGATGATGGCAACTGCCATCCAACAACAGAATGCAGCGATGGCTCAGAACCATCAAGCTACAATGCACCATTGGGAAGCTGCTCGGTCGGCTGAGACAAATTCCCACGTCGGTCAGCCTCAGGAACAGATGGGACTGACCGAGTTCATGAGGCACAACCCACCCAAGTTCAGTGGGAATGCTACCCCTGATCAGGCAGATCAGTGGGTCAGGGAGTTGGAGAAAATCTTTAGGGCGACCTCCTGCCCTGAAGAGAAGAAATTATTGTTCGTCACCTATCTGCTATCTGGAGAAGCCGAGTTCTGGTGGATGGGAGCTCAGCAGATGATGGAGGCCCGAGAGGATGTGTTGGATTGGGAGAGCTTTAGGGTGAAATTCCTGGAGAAATACTTCCCAGACAGCGCAAGATTTGCGAGGGAAGCTGAGTTCCTAAAGTTGGAGCAGGGGGATATGTCTGTGAACGCCTATGCTGCTCGGTTTGAGTACCTCGCCAGATTCTATACCCAGGCGACCTCCGAGGCCTGGAGGTGTAGGAAGTTCGAAGAGGGACTGAAGCACGGGTTGAAGAGGACCATAGCCCCGATGTGCATAAGAGAATTTCACGCCTTAGTAGAGAAGGCGAAGATGGTGGAGACCCTGGAAAAGGGTGATTCTCGGGTGATCAGGTCACACCCAGGGGGTTCTTCCAGTGGGAAGGCTAAAGTGCAGCACCCGCAAAGCAAGCCCTATGCGAGACCTCCACCACATCGGGCGGGATCAACGTCATCCCAGTTTCAGCAGCAGCAACCTTGGAAACCCAAGTGTTTCCATTGTGGTGGACCACACAACTCCAATGTGTGCTTCAAGAAGAATTCAGAGAAAAGGTGTTACACCTGCCAAAAGACGGGGCACGTTACTAGGGAATGCCCTAACAGGAATGGGGCGACTCAACCCAGTAGTTCTCAGCAGTTGAGAAACGAAGGTAGCAGACCTCAGGCAACAGGGAGAGTGTTTGCCATGTCAGGAGCAGAAGCGTCCCAGTCAGGTAACCTCGTGCAAGGTGTTTGTTTTATAGCTGGTAGAGGTGTAAAAGCCTTGTTTGATTCTGGAGCGACACACTCCTTTGTGTCAAGCCTGTGTGTAGCCGAGTTGGGCCTTCTAGTGAAGGAGTTACCTTTCGAACTGATGGTCTCTACACCTGCGTCAGGACAGGTGTTGACCTCTACAGTTTGCCCCGAATGTCCAGTGATAGTAGAGGGACACAGATTCAAAGTGAACTTGATCTGCCTACCTCTTCAGGACCTGGATGTTATCCTGGGAATGGATTGGCTAGCTGCCAATCACGTTCTCATAGACTGTGGTAGTCAGAAGATAACGTTTCCAGACCTTCAAGGGTCAGAGGTGATATCAGCTCAGCACGGGTGGTCGGAGTTGGAAAAAGGGGCGAGGTGCTTCGTGATGCTAGCTCGGTTGGAAGTGAAGAATGGAGGGGACGTAAGCAGAATACATGTGGTGAAAGACTTCACGGATGTATTTCCAGAGGAGGTACCTGGGTTACCCCCTAAGAGAGAAGTGGAATTCTCCATTGATTTGGTACCTGGAGCTGGACCAGTGTCAATGGCGCCTTACAGGATGGCACCAGCCGAGTTGGTAGAATTAAAGAAGCAAGTGGAAGAGTTGTTGGAGAAACAATTCATCAAACCCAGTATATCTCCATGGGGGGCTCCAGTGCTCCTAGTTAAGAAGAAGGATGGAGGGTCTGGGCTGTGTATAGATTACAGGCAGTTGAACAAGTTGACCATCAAGAACAAGTACCCCCTACCTAGAATTGACGATTTGATGGATCAAATACATGGGGCCTCGGTGTTCTCCAAGATTGACCTGAGATCGGGGTACCACCAAATTTTGGTAAAAGCTGAAGATGTTCAAAAGACAGCTTTTAGGTCTCGGTATGGGCATTATGAGTATGTGGTGATGCCGTTTGGAGTAACCAATGCTCCAGCTCTGTTCATGGACTACATGAATAGGATTTTTCGCCCTTTCTTGGATAAGTTTGTGGTAGTCTTCATAGACGACATACTCATTTATTCAAGGACCGAGGAAGAACATGAAGAACATCTGAGGACAGTGTTGGAGATTCTGAGGGAGAAGCAACTTTATGCCAAGTTCTCTAAGTGTGAGTTCTGGCTGAAGGAGGTCAACTTCTTTGGACACGTGATATCTGCTCGGGGAATCTCAGTGGATCCAGCCAAGGTAGAGGCAGTGTTGTAGTGGGAACGTCCTAAGACAGTCACTGAGATAAGGAGCTTTGTGGGTTTGGCTGGCTACTATCGGAGGTTTATTGAGGACTTTTCCAAGGTAGTGGCTCCTTTAACACAGCTGACCCGCAAGGATCAACCTTTTGCTTGGACCGACCGATGTGAGCAGAGCTTCATGGAACTAAAGGAGAGGTTGACTAGTGCTCCAGTGCTGGTGATCCCAGAGGTAGGAAGACCTTTTGATGTCTACTGTGATGCTTCACATCAGGGTTTGGGATGTGTCTTGATGCAAGAGAAAAGAGTGGTTGCATATGCTTCAAGGCAACTCAAGGTTCATGAGAGAAACTATCCTACTCATGATTTGGAGTTGGCGGCGGTGGTGTTTGCCTTGAAGATTTGGAGGCACTATTCATATGGAGCTCGGTTCCAGGTGTTCAGTGACCATAAGAGCCTGAAGTACCTGTTCGATCAGAAGGAACTAAACATGAGGCAAAGAAGGTGGATGGAGTTTTTAAAGGACTACGATTTTCAACTCATGTATCATCCAGGGAAGGCCAATGTAGTGGCAGATGCCTTGAGTAGAAAATCAATACAAGTAGCCACCATGATGATGGAAGAGCAGAAACTGATCGAGCAGTTCAGAGACTTAAACCTTGGGGTAGAGTTTCACGTAAATCAAATTAGTTGTAGTAAGCTGGCTATAACTAATGACTTCCTTGGAATGATAAAGGACAAGCAGTTGGAGGACCCTAGTCTGAAGCGTACTGTGGAGTCACTAGGGACCGACCAGGCTAGAGACTTTGGGATGGGCGATGATGGGACCTTGAGATTTAATGGCAGAATTTGCATACCTGCAAATGCAGAGTTGAAGAAGATGATCCTAGAGGAAGGTCACAAGAGTCGTCTTAGCCTACATCCAGGTATGAACAAGATGTACCATGACTTGAAGGAGTCATTTTGGTGGTCAGGCATGAAGAGAGACATCGCCCAGTATGTTACCACCTGCTTGACGTGTCAGAAGGCAAAGGTAGAGCATCAAAGACCTGGCGGGTTGTTACAGCAACTGGATATCCCTGAGTGGAAGTGGGACAGCATCGCCATGGATTTTGTTACCCATTTACCCAGATCGGCAAAGGGTCACGATGCAATCTGGGTCATCATTGATAGACTGACGAAGAGTGCCCACTTTCTTCCAGTGAATTTGAAAATGCCCATGACCAAGTTGGCACAGTTGTACATCAAAGAAATAGTGAGGTTGCATGGAGTGCCTTCCAGCATTGTTTCAGATAGGGATCCCAGGTTCACTTCACGGTTTTGGCAGACTTTACAAGATTGCTTGGGGACTAAGTTGAGAATGAGCTCGGCATATCATCCTCAAACAGATGGTCAGTCAGAGAGAACGATCCAGTCCTTGGAAGATCTGCTGAGGACGTGTGTCTTGGATCAATTGGGAGGTTGGGATGAGGTGTTGCCGCTAGTGGAGTTTACCTATAATAACAGTTATCACGCCAGCATAGGGATAGCGCCATACGAAGCCTTGTATGGAAGGAAATGCAGAACTCCATTGTGCTGGTACCAGGAGGGCGAAACAGTATTGGTTGGACCAGAGTTGATTCAGCAGACGACCGAGAAGGTGAAACAGATACAAAGCAGAATGAGAGCTTCTCAAAGTAGGCAGAAGTCCTATGCAGATCAGAGGAGAAAGCCTTTGGAGTTTGCTGCTGGAGACCATGTGTTCATGAGAGTGACACCAACCAAAGGTGTAGGACGGGCGATCAGATCAAAGAAGTTGTCCCCTAAGTTCGTGGGACCATATCAGATCTTAAGGAGGATTGGTCCAGTGGCTTATGAGATCGCCCTACCTCCCCATTTAGCGAATCTGCACAACGTCTTTCACGTATCACAGCTGAGAAAGTACATGGCAGACCCTAGTCATGTGCTGGAAGTGGACGATGTGCAGATCAGGGATGACTTGTCCATTGAAGCGAAACCAGTCAGGATTGACGATCGGCAAAGTAAACAGCTCAGAGGCAAGACCATCAACATGGTGAAAGTGGTGTGGGATGAGAGATCAGGTGATTCAACTTGGGAGTTAGAAGAACCCATGAGAGAAGCCTATCCATACCTCTTTTCCTTGTAATTCAATTTTCGAGGACGAAAATTTTGCTTGTTGGGGAGAATGTAAGGACCTGTAAAATTAAATTGGAATAAAAGAGTATATTTTAATTGAATTCTAAGTATGTTTTTATTTAAAATAAAAAGGAGGGAAAGTGTAGCTTAGAAGACTATAAGATTTCCTGGTTAGTACATAATCGCCGGTCGCCTACCACACATGATCGCCAGCGCGCGAGAGGCATGCAGGCATCGCCAGGGCGCGAGAGGCATGCAGGCATCGCCAGGGCGCGAGAGGCATGCAGGCATCGCCAGGACGCGAGAGGCATGCAGGCATCGCCAGGGCGCGAGGCAGGTGGACGTCGCCAGGGCGCGAGAGGCATGCAGGCATCACCAGGGCGCGAGAGGCATGCAGGCATCACCAGGGCGCGAGAGGCATGCAGGCATCGCCAGGGCGCGAGAGGCATGCAGGCATCACCTGTAACATCCCTCCAAATTACTTTGAAATAAATATAAAATGAAAGTAAAGGTGACAAATAGATTCTATGAACAAAATATTATATATATGAAATGTAGTTTCTCCTCACAGGGAGTTTAATACAAATTCGGTCAAATTTTCCAGAAACATAAACAAAATACAGTAAAAAAACAAAGCAGGCGATCTCCTATCGGAAGAAACCGATCTCCTATCAGAGGAGCCAAAACAGCCGATCACCTATCAGGACAGAAAAAAAACAGGCGATCACCCGATAGAGGCAGAAACAGGCGATCACCCGATAGAGACAGAAGAAAACCGGCGATCTCCTCCTCGGCAATCACTCACTAAGGAGCTCTACTTCCTGGAAGATCATCTGCTCCCGTGTAAAATACACGATCATCACAGTTTTTAAGAGAAAACCACAGAACCAAAACACGCAGGGTAAGCTAGATATTTTAAAGAGAGTTTAAATCATGAACATGACGATCAAAGTAAAACAAGTTTCAAAATATCCATGTAAAACGTAGAGTTGCTCATATCATTCACCTGATCGCCCAAAATCACACATTTCACAACATTCACCCATAGTCATTCCATTTCACAATACTGCATCAAGTGTCTATAAACTATCAATGTTTCTCATTTCTCACGTCAGACTTTCCACTGACTCACCACACAAGACACTTGACACTACTTCCGGATTGACTCGTGCGTTGATTAGACTCAGAGATCTGCACCTGTCATACCACACCACTGTGAAATCCACACAGGGTCGCTGTGAATCCACACAGCATGCGCATATATCATCTCAATGTCATTAGTTCTCCTGGTATGACAGGGTTAATCCATAGGACAGGCGGAGCTCGTTCTTTTTCACACGAGACGCCCATCATATAGACCTCCTTCGACTCTCAACAACTGAGTAACTTCCTCTACGTGATTCCATTACCTCAGCAGAGTCAGGATATCCCCTTAGGAATCACCGATCAATGCACCTACTACAAGATCTTACACGGTATTTTCTTTCCTGAAAATACTATGCCTCGATCCCACATTCACAGCATTCAAGACGTCATGCCATACAAAGGAATATTTCAAATCACAGTAACAACCATTTCAGCGTTTCAAACTTTCGAATATCACATATATATTGTAGTTAAATCCCAAACAGTTTCAAACAATGTCAAACACAGGGGAGTTCGAAACTCGTATTTAAAACCGGCGACCACGTCGCCCAAACACATAAAACAGAGCATTTCGAAAAGAAACAGAGAACCGGCGACCACGTCGCCCTCACTTCAGAAACAGCAAACTATGGCTTGTATTGAAAAAGAGGTCTAGCTTCCCTTACCTGGACTTGCGCCAAACACCAGGAGCTCCGAAACCCAACGAAGCTTGAACGACGCCTTGGCTCTGTTTTTGCGTCTGGTTGAAGGACTTGCAGAGAACCTCCTAGGTGCTCTAATGGTGGCCGTCGCTCGTCGTACTCTCGTGTGAAGGTGCTAGAATCGCAGCGCGAAGGAGAGAATGGAGGAGAAGGGAGATAAACGCACCCTTTAGCTCTGGAACCACAGCAACGTTTCTTTCCTTCTTCCTCAGAAATGGGTTTTTGCATCTTAAGCTGACTTCTCCACAAAAACCGCTGCCACCACCCACTCTGCAGGGAGTTTGCGTGTACGCTTCGCTGAACAGTACACCTAAGCGTGCCTCTGCGCAGGCTACGCTCTGAGGTCACTAGCCTGAACCACTCTTTTGTCTACGTGGCGCGCGTGCAGAACATCTCTTGCTGGGAGTCTGGGGCCCACGTTCTCTGGGTGTAACTCAACGTCGCGCGATGACCTTTCGCCGATGACTACCAGCTCGAAGAGAAACCACTGATGACCTCTCGCGCGAAGACGATCCACCGATGACCTCGCGCGAAGACAACTACCGATAACCTCGCGCCAAGATAATCACCGATGACATCTTCCTGGCGAACGACCGATGCCTTCCTCTGGGAGACAACCGATGTCTTCCCTGGCGACGCCCTCATAACTCTCGCGCCTTGGCCACGTCCACATGCATCGCGCCCTGGCAATGCCCGCGTGCCTCGCGCCCGCGCGATGCCCGCATGCCCCTCGCGCCCGCGCGATGCCTGCATGCCTCTCACGCCCGCGCGATGCCTGCATGCCTCTCACGCCCGCGCGATGCCTGCATGCCTCTCGCCCCGCGCGATGCCTGCATGCCTCTCGCGCCCTCGCGACGTCCACACGCCTCGCGCGCCCTGGCGACGTCCGCATACCTCGCGCGCCCTGGCGACGTCCACATACCTCGCGCGCCCTGGCGACGTCCACACGCCTCGCGCGCCCTGGCGACGTCCACACGCCTCGCGCGCCCTTGCATGCCACACTAAGGGTGATCTCTTTTGCTCAAGCGTAGAGCTTCGCATGCACAGCGTATCTAAGGCTTAACCCACACCTTGATACGCGTGGTTGTTGGAACCCACTCTGGTTGATTCAGTATCTTGACCACATACTACGTGCATTCCCGCCGATCACGTACACTCTAGGCGATTGGCGCTCATGTCTCCTCTAGGCGACAGGCGATTATGTGCCAGAGGAGTCGGAGATCGCCTCCATCTTCAATAACGGCGATCTCGTAGGAGACTTCTTAGCTACACATTTCCTCCTTTACTCTTCTTGATCTACATGTCAGCCGACCGACCTCTACCAGCTGACCCCAGATCTTGGGCGACGTCCGAGGTCCGACTACTACGAAACTTCATTTACCAGCTCTTTGTATTTTAAATAATAACATCTTCTGAAATTATTTAAATATACCACTTTTATTCCAATTCAATTTTACAGGTCCTTACATTCTCCCCAACAAGAAAAATTTTCGTCCTCGAAAATTGAATTATAAGGGAAGGAGGTAGGGATATGCTTCTCTCATGTTTTCTTCAAACTCCCCCTGGTGAATCACCCGATCTTCACGTCGTCCGCTTCCAACACGTGACTAGGGTCTGCAAGATACTTCCTTAGCCGTGATACGTGAAATACATTATGCAGGTTTGCTAAATGGGGAGGTGGGGCGATCTCATAAACCACTGGACTGATCCCCCCCCTTAGAATCTGATATGGCCCAACAAACTTAGGGGACAGCTTCTTTGATCTGATCGCCCATCCTACACCCTTGGCTGGTGTCCTCCCTCATAAAGACATGATCCCCCAGCAGCAAACCCCAAAGGTCTTCTCCTCTGCTCTGCCTCGGACATCTGCCGACTTTGAGAAACTTTCATTCTGCCCTGTATCAGTTTCGCCCTCTCGGTTGTCTGCTGAGCCAACTCTTCCTACTCCAATACTTCATCGAATTCCATTTTACATTCCTGCTTATGGAATATGCTGCCCCAATGAGCGCCAACTCCAGTACTCACACTCTACTTCCAACCCTGAAGACTTGGTCGAGCAAGTCCAGAACTAGGCCCTTAACAGAACCAGGACTAGCCCCTTTAGAGAAAAGTGAGCAAGATCCCTTCATCGGAAGGAAAAAGGACAGCTGGCTACTGCTCATGCCTCCTAGTCCATTCAAACTAGGATCCGAAATATCCTTCTAGGAATCAACTTCCACTTCTTGATCAAAACCATCCATCGACTTCCCACTGCTGATCTAATTCTCACACTCCCTACAGGAATACCTTTGGTTCACCACTATGCTACATAGTTCTGCACCTTATAACGACAAAGTTCTTGTTGCTGTTACTTTCTAAATCATTCTTATGACTTCTTTTGCCAACTCGGCTTCCTGTCCCCATCATTTCCTCCTTGTCCAATGTATACATTGGATGCATTGATTTGGGTTCAGGTGCCCATCTGAAAAGGCATACAAGAACGAACACACCATATCTCTCAACCACAATCATGTAAGTAGTGGAGCCGATTGGAAAGTTTCCTCTGCATTCAGAATTTCTTGCTTAAGGACAACTCTATTCCTCTTCTCCAAGATACAACAGACTATTGCCACCCACATTCCCTTCCACACCTGATTTTACTTGGATGACATACGTATAAGATAGAAGTTCTCAAGGTGGGACCTCAAATTCTTATGTCGAACCAATAGAACACTTATCCACTTGAAGCACATAGACCAGCCACGTTGCTTTAAAGTTAAAGTTAGTGGCTCACGCATCCTCCTGAAATCTCACATCCCCTCCGCCTCCAACATTCCAACAATGACTTTTTGGAACTAACCATCATCTTCACCCTCCTCGCACACCTTACGTACATCTCTCTACCACCACGATTGATATTTCGAATGAGTTCGGCTTCTCCCAAGTTCCGAGTCATATTTGGATACAAGGATATCTTTCCATTTCCCTTTCTCATCACTCCTCATCCACCATTTCCATACTCATCTTCCACATCACGATCCACAAAACAGCATCCATTCTGCGTGATGCTTCATCTCTTCTCCCAGTAACTTCTCTACTTGGTATTTTTCAGCAAATTTCTCTGTCTAATTGAACTTTAGACATAAATACAATATCTCCTCTTTCCTTTTAAGCTTGTGGTTAAGCTAGAGTCAACTCATGCTGTTTCATCGACATAAACATCTTCCAAGCTTCAAATAAAAGAAAATTCATCTTTCATTCTTGGAACTTAACTCCGGTACTTCCCATGGATACACATGCTTAAGTCTTTAAACCCTCAACATTCTGCTTATATACTCTCCATAACTTATATGTAGCTGAACTTAAACCTTGGTACACTAAATCTAAATTACACTTCCTTCTTTAATTCCATCAACTCAGCTGGAGCCATTGCCACCGGTCCAGCTCCAGGTACCAAAACAATAGAGAGTTCCACCCCTCTCTTAGGAGGTAATCCAGGTATTTCTTCTGGAAATACTTCCATGAAATCTTTCACCAAGGTATCTTGCTTACGTCCTCTTCATTCTTCACTTCCAACCGAGCTAGGATCACGAAGCACCTCGCCCCTTTTTCCCAACTCCGACCACCCATGCTGAGCAGATATCACCTCTGACTCTTGGAGGTTTGGAACCGCGAACTTCTGATTACCGCAGACTACGAGAACGTGATTGGCAGCTAGCCAATCCATTCCCAGGATAACATCCAGATCCTGAAGAGGTAGGCAGATCAAGTTTACTTTGAATCTGCGTCCCTCTACCATCACTGGACATTCAGGGCAAACTGTAGAGGTCAACACCTGTCTTGATACAGGTGTAGAGACCAACAGTTCAAACGGTACTCCTTCACTAGAAGGCCCAACTCGGCTACACACGAGCTTGACACAAAGGAGTGTGTCGCTCCAGAATCAATCAAAATTCTAACGCATCTACCAGCTATAGAGCAACACTCTGTACTAAGTTACCTGACTGAGATGCCTCCGCTCCAGACATGGCAACCACTCTCTCTGCTGCCCGAGGTTGACTGCCTTTGTTCCTCAACTGCTGGGAACTAACAGGTTGAGTCATCCTTTTTCTGTTAGGACAATCTCTAGAAATGTGCCCCATCCCTTGACATGTGAAACACCCTTTCTCTGAATTCCTCTTGGAGCACACCTTGACTGTGTGTGGTCCACCACAGTGGAAACATTTTAGTTTCCAGGGTTGTTGCTGCTGAAACTGGGGCGGTGCTGCTTCTGCCTTATGCTGTGGGGGTCTCGAATAAGGCTTGCTTTGCGGGTGCTGCACCTTGGCCTTCCCACTGGAGGAACTCCCTGGTTGCGATCTGATTACTCTGGAACCACCCCTCTCCAGGGTCTCCACCCTCTTTGCCTTCTCCACTAAGGCATGGAATTCCCTGATCCACTGATCTGGTTGGTTCGGAGAAACGTTCCCACGGAACTGGGTTGGGTTGTGCCTCATGAACTCGGTCATCCCCATCTGCTCTCGAGGCTGATTGACCTGGGAAGCTGTTGCAGCCGATCCAGCAGTTTCCCAATGATTCATTAAAGCCTGATGAATCTGGGCCATCACCGTATTCTGCTGTTGGATGGCAGTTGCCATCATCTCCATGGCCCTGGCGATCTGACCCATCTCTGAAGAAGGTTGGGGAGGGGTAGAAGGCTACGTGCCATCTCCTTCGTTTTCAGATTTTGAAACTATAAGATTCCTATATTTCCCTACAACTAAAAGAATGAGATCGATAAGAAATCAATTCATTCAAGGGGGTAACAGCTAGACCTTACAAAGGTCAGCATCTCAAAATCATTAAGAATTTGAGCTCATCAACAGAATCATAATGCTTATAACATCAAGCATAACACCAGCACAACTACTGGTATGCAGTCATCAATCCAATCAACCATTTTCAATCATTACAAAGACACTCAAGAAAATGAAATAGCTCACACCAGAATTCAATATATGCCAAACATCAAACCTTTGGAATTAAGATTGAGACCCATCTCGATCCAGTTATGAGTGTGCACCCTCACTACTTTATCAAGACCTTCTCATTCTTAATACTAAGATTTTTAATTAGAACATATATTCACCAAAGCACACACAAAATTTCAATACAAAAACGTTTGAAAACCTTTCACTATAGTTGTTATTTTAAACTCAAATAAATTTCATGAGCAGAAGAAACACAATGGATCCACAGCCCTCAGGTCATCCTAAGGACGAACTGCTCTGATACCATTAATGTAACATCCCTCCAAATTACTTTGAAATAAATATAAAATGAAAGTAAAGGTGACAAATAGATTCTATGAACAAAATATTATATATATGAAATGTAGTTTCTCCTCACAGGGAGTTTAATACAAATTCGGTCAAATTTTCCAGAAACATAAACAAAATACAGTAAAAAAACAAAGCAGGCGATCTCCTATCGGAAGAAACCGATCTCCTATCGGAGGAGCCAAAACAGCCGATCACCTATCAGGACAGAAAAAAAACAGGCGATCACCCGATAGAGGCAGAAACAGGCGATCACCCGATAGAGACAGAAGAAAACCGGCGATCTCCTCCTCGGCAATCACTCACTAAGGAGCTCTACTTCCTGGAAGATCATCTGCTCCCGTGTAAAATACACGATCATCACAGTTTTTAAGAGAAAACCACAGAACCAAAACACGCAGGGTAAGCTAGATATTTTAAAGAGAGTTTAAATCATGAACATGACGATCAAAGTAAAACAAGTTTCAAAATATCCATGTAAAACGTAGAGTTGCTCATATCATTCACCTGATCGCCCAAAATCACACATTTCACAACATTCACCCATAGTCATTCCATTTCACAATACTGCATCAAGTGTCTATAAACTATCAATGTTTCTCATTTCTCACGTCAGACTTTCCACTGACTCACCACACAAGACACTTGACACTACTTCCGGATTGACTCGTGCGTTGATTAGACTCAGAGATCTGCACCTGTCATACCACACCACTGTGAAATCCACACAGGGTCGCTGTGAATCCACACAGCATGCGCATATATCATCTCAATGTCATTAGTTCTCCTGGTATGACAGGGTTAATCCATAGGACAGGCGGAACTCGTTCTTTTTCACACGAGACGCCCATCATATAGACCTCCTTCGACTCTCAACAACTGAGTAACTTCCTCTACGTGATTCCATTACCTCAGCAGAGTCAGGATATCCCCTTAGGAATCACCGATCAATGCACCTACTACAAGATCTTACACGGTATTTTCTTTCCTGAAAATACTATGCCTCGATCCCACATTCACAGCATTCAAGACGTCATGCCATACAAAGGAATATTTCAAATCACAGTAACAACCATTTCAGCGTTTCAAACTTTCGAATATCACATATATATTGTAGTTAAATCCCAAACAGTTTCAAACAATGTCAAACACAGGGGAGTTCGAAACTCGTATTTAAAACCGGCGACCACGTCGCCCAAACACATAAAACAGAGCATTTCGAAAAGAAACAGAGAACCGGCGACCACGTCGCCCTCACTTCAGAAACAGCAAACTATGGCTTGTATTGAAAAAGAGGTCTAGCTTCCCTTACCTGGACTTGCGCCAAACACCAGGAGCTCCGAAACCCAACGAAGCTTGAACGACGCCTTGGCTCTGTTTTTGCGTCTGGTTGAAGGACTTGCAGAGAACCTCCCAGGTGCTCTAATGGTGGCCGTCGCTCGTCGTACTCTCGTGTGAAGGTGCTAGAATCGCAGCGCGAAGGAGAGAATGGAGGAGAAGGGAGATAAACGCACCCTTTAGCTCTGGAACCACAGCAACGTTTCTTTCCTTCTTCCTCAGAAATGGGTTTTTGCATCTTAAGCTGACTTCTCCACAAAAACCGCTGCCACCACCCACTCTGCAGGGAGTTTGCGTGTACGCTTCGCTGAACAGTACACCTAAGCGTGCCTCTGCGCAGGCTACGCTCTGAGGTCACTAGCCTGAACCACTCTTTTGTCTACGTGGCGCGCGTGCAGAACATCTCTTGCTGGGAGTCTGGGGCCCACGTTCTCTGGGTGTAACTCAACGTCGCGCGATGACCTTTCGCCGATGACTACCAGCTCGAAGAGAAACCACTGATGACCTCTCGCGCGAAGACGATCCACCGATGACCTCGCGAGAAGACAACTACCGATAACCTCGCGCCAAGATAATCACCGATGACATCTTCCTGGCGAACGACCGATGCCTTCCTCTGGGAGACAACCGATGTCTTCCCTGGCGACGCCCTCATAACTCTCGCGCCTTGGCCACGTCCACATGCATCGCGCCCTGGCAATGCCCGCGTGCCTCGCGCCCGCGCGATGCCCGCATGCCCCTCGCGCCCGCGCGATGCCCGCATGCCCCTCGCGCCCGCGCGATGCCTGCATGCCTCTCACGCCCGCGCGATGCCTGCATGCCTCTCACGCCCGCGCGATGCCTGCATGCCTCTCGCGCCCGCGCGATGCCTGCATGCCTCTCACCCCCGCGCGATGCCTGCATGCCTCTCGCGCCCTCGCGACGTCCACACGCCTCGCGCGCCCTGGCGACGTCCGCATACCTCGCGCGCCCTGGCGACGTCCACATACCTCGCGCGCCCTGGCGACGTCCACACGCCTCGCGCGCCCTGGCGACGTCCGCACGCCTCGCACGCCCTTGCATGCCACACTAAGGGTGATCTCTTTTGCTCAAGCGTAGAGCTTCGCATGCACAGCGTATCTAAGGCTTAACCCACACCTTGATACGCGTGGTTGTTGGAACCCACTCTGGTTGATTCAGTATCTTGACCACATACTACGTGCATTCCCGCCGATCACGTACACTCTAGGCGATTGGCGCTCATGTCTCCTCTAGGCGACAGGCGATTATGTGCCAGAGGAGTCGGAGATCGCCTCCATCTTCAATAACGGCGATCTCGTAGGAGACTTCTTAGCTACACATTTCCTCCTTTACTCTTCTTGATCTACATGTCAGCCGACCGACCTCTACCAGCTGACCCCAGATCTTGGGCGACGTCCGAGGTCCGACTACTACGAAACTTCATTTACCAGCTCTTTGTATTTTAAATAATAACATCTTCTGAAATTATTTAAATATACCACTTTTATTCCGATTCAATTTTACAGGTCCTTACATCACCAGGGCGCGAGAGGCATGCGGGCGTCGCCAGGGATAGACATCGGTCGTCTCCCAGAGAGAGACATCGGTCGTCTTCCAGGGAGAGACATCGGTCGTCCGCCAGTATGAGACATCAGTGGATAGTCATCGCACGAGCGGTCATCGGTGGAAGGTTATCGCGCGATGTCGAGTTTCACACAGATGAGGTGGGACCCAGGCTCTCAACAGGAGACGTACTGCACGCGCGACACGTAGACAAAAATGGTGGTTCAGAATAGTGACCTCAGAGTGTTAGCCTGCGCAGAAGCACGCGTAGTCGTACTGTTCAGGGAAGCGCACACGCAAACTTCCCTGTAGAGTAGGTGGTGGCAGCGGCTTTTGGGGGGCAAGTTGGTTTAAGATACAAAAACCCACTTCTGAGAGGAAAAAGAACGTTTTCAGTGGTTCAAGAGTGAAAGAGTGAGCTCACCTTCATCCTTCTCTTTTCTCTCCTTCGCGCTGCGATTCAGGCATCCTCAAGCACCAGTGCGACGAGCGGCGACTACCCTTAGAGCACCTGGGAAGTTCTCTGCAAGTTCTACAAACCAGACGCAAAAACAGAGCTAAGGCACCTTTAAGCTTCGGTGGGTTTTGGGGCTCTTAGTGTTTTGCGCAAGTCCAGGTAAGGGAAGCTAGCCTTATTTCCAACTAAAACCTTATATTAGATGATTGAGATGGTGGGGCGACGTGGTCGCCGATTTTCAACTGTTATTGTATAATCCCCTCTTTTGGACGTGATCGCCGGTTTTGGCGTTGTTTTTCGAACTCCCCTGTTTTGGTGCTGTTTGTAAACTATTTGAGATTTAAATGTGAAATACATGTGATATTTGAAAACCTTAACCGTGGAATGAATGTTGCTGTGACTAAACCGTTCATTCAGTGTTGTATGATGTATTGATTGTTGTGAATGTGGGATCAAGGCATAGTATTTTCAGGAAAGAAAATACCGTGTAAGATCGTGTGAATGTGTATTGACTAGGGGCTTGTCTAGAAGGAGATATCCTGACTCTGCTGATATAATGGAATCACATAGACGAAGTTATTCAGTTGTGGAGAGTCGAAGGAGGTTCATATGAATGGGTGAGTCGTGTGAAAAAGAACGAGCTCGGCCTGTTATATGAATTAACCCTGTCATACCGGGAGAGTGATGATATTGAGACTAGTATGCGCATGGCTGTGTGGATTTCACAGCGACCCTGTGTGGATTTCACAGTGGTGTGGTATGACAGGTGCAGATCTCTGGGCCTGAGTCAACGCACGAGTCTTCCGGAAGTGGAGTCATGTGTCTATATCTTATGAGTCAGTGGAAAGTCTGACGTGTGAACCATGAATATTGGAAGTAGCGAATAGACACTTGACGAGTTTGTGGAATATGGGAATGTTGATGGTTGAAATTGATATGGATTATGAACGGCGTGAAGATTCATGTTTTTCTATTGATTTAAAGTTTCATATTTAAAGTTTTTAAAACATCTAGCTTACCCTTTTATCTGGTATTGTGATTGCTTTCTAAAACCTGTGATGATCGTGTATAATTTGCACGGGAGCAGACGAGGTTGCAGGTAGTAGAGCTCATCAGTGAGTGGTCGACGGAAGGAGATCGCCTGTTTTTTTATGTTAGGCGATCACCCCTTGTATGTTGTCTGATAGGAGATCGCCCTTTTCTGATGGGAGATCGCCCTGTTCTGATGCGAGATCGACTGCTTGTCTTTTTCTGTAATTTTGTTTACGTTTTTGGAAAATTTGACCGATTATGTATTAAACTCCCTGTGAAGAGAAACTTCATTACATATATATAATTTTGTTCACTTCGATATATTTGTTTACCTTTATTTTCATTTTATAAATATGAGTTGTATTTCTGGCGACTCTGGACGTAACGACTATTCCCAGAACCCAGGATGCTACACGCTTCTTTCCTGCTTTCGTTAAGTTGTAAAGTAGATGCGCTATCGCGCTGTACACATGCTTAGTGTATTAAACAGTTGAGCAGATCAGGGGCACTCTTTTTAACGATGCCACCCAATAAAAGATTTTCAGTACATAAAGTGTGCGAGTGTTCCCAGTTTAAAGTTCTCCTTGCCCCAGGTGCAAGACCAGGTGATCGGTGGTGAGTCACCAAGTGGCCACCACCCGCAGATCAGCCCCTAGATAAGCGCTGGGATGTAGAGCGCGATCAGCCATCAGTGCATGCAGACCGCGATCAGCCGTCGGTGCATGTAGAGAGTGAGTACTCGGTCGGTGCACGGTCATCGATGTCTTGCTAACACGTGTTAAGCTGGGACCCAAGTTCCCAGCGAGAGCGTTAAGCATGCACCTCGTATGATTCCAGAAGAAGAGGTCCTCGCCGGTCGGGACGTCGGTGAACGCGCGATGAGGCAATGCAGGTAGGGCGCGCCCAGTGTGTGCGCTTAGACAGCCACGCCTGGCGCCCCCCTGGGAGCGTGCACCCACGAGAAAGTCCTCACCTCTGCTTTATACAGCAAGGTTGAGGCGAGAGAAAGTCCTCTTCCTCTGCTCTATACAGCAAGGTTGAGGCAAGAGAAAGTCCTCTTCCTCTGCTTTATACAGCAAGGTTGAGGCGAGAGAAAGTCCTCTTCCTCTGCTTTATACAGCATGGTTGAGGCAAGAGAAAGTCCTCTTCCTCTGCTTTATACAGCGAGGTTGAGGCAAGAGGAAGTCCTCCTTGCCTTTGAGCAAGTGCAGGCGAGAACAGAGGAAGACCTCCTTGCCTTTGAGCAAGTGCAGGCACCAGAGGAAGTCCTCCTTGCCCTTGAGCAAGTGCAGGCGAGAACAGAGGAAGTCCTCCTTGCCCTTGAGCAAGTGCAGGCGAGAACAGAGGAAGTCCTCCTTGCCCTTGAGCAAGTGCAGGCGAGAACAGAGGAAGTCCTCCTAGCCTTTGAGCAAGTGTAGGCAACAGAGGAAGACCTCCTTGCCTTTGAGCGAGTGCAGGCGAGAGAACCAAGTCCTCACCTCGACTTTGTACAGCGAGGCTGAGGCAAGAGAGAAAGTCCTCTCCCTTTGCGTCTTACAGCAAGGTTGAGGCGAGAGAACCAAGTCCTCACCTCGACTTTGTACAGCGAGGCTGAGGCAAGAGAGAAAGTCCTCTCCCTTTGCTTCTTACAGCAAGGTTGAGGCGAGAGAACCAAGTCCTCACCTCGACTTTGTACAGCGAGGCTGAGGCATGAGGAAAAGTCCTCTTCCCTTTGCTTTTTACAGCAAGGTCGAGGCAAGAGAACCAAGTCCCTTCCCTCTGCTTTTTACAGCGACGCTGAGGTGAGAGAAGCAAGACCTCACCCACGACTTCTTACAGCAAGGTTGGGACAAGAGGGGTCATCGAGAAGCACTTTTCTTCCCCAAAACACAGGCGTCATAGTTGGTGTTCAGATCCTCTATGCACTCAGCGCTGGTGTGGCAGAGAAGTGCAGCGAAGCCAGAAGCGCGATGACTGATCGGTGGTGCGCTAACACGTTAGTCGGTGGTCGGTGGTAGAAGCAAGTTCTGCTGCGTGAAGCCGAAGCGTTTAGGCCCGTTAAGTCAGTCATCCAGCGCAAAGTTATGTTGAAGGCAATGCTAAGGCAACAGTTAGCCGTGATCAAGTCCGAGGCCAAGTTTGAGGGGTTGCAGTTAGATCGCGCTAAAGCCTAAGCTAGTTAACAGTTAGTCACATGCAGAGAGTTAAAGAGGTGAAACGCAGCGAACTCCAGCGCGTTAGAGAAGAAGAAAACAGAGAAGGTGAATCTCTAGATGATCCAGAGAGATGCTTTGAATGTTTGAAGGCGAAGAAGAAGGAATGAAACAGTGTTAAGTATCAGAGTGTGCGCTCTTGTAGACCATTAGAAGACGATTTCTTAGTCTCTTCGCTGAGAACAAGTTCACAGCTCGAGACTGGGGGGCTTGTGATCCTGTCGGTCATCGGTAGTCGATGACATCAGCAGCAGTTGACCACGTGGACCATTCACAGAGTAACACGTGGTAGAGGATAGCAGGCGAAGCAGAGAGGCGATCACTCAGAATGGTAATCGCCTGTCGCCTGTGATGTTGAGTAATCGCCTATCGGCTTGAGGATGAGTAATCGCCTATCGCCTTGAGGTGAGTAATCGCCTATCGGCTGAGGATGAGTAATCGGTCATCGCCGGTATGGATGAGTAATCGCCCAGATTGCACATGATCGCCATGTGTTAAGGTTAGGAGATCAGGTGGTCAGCAAGTCGTCGAAAGAGCACATCGCCGAGTGTTTGAGAAGACTTGGCAAGCACTTGTTGTATGGTCTAAGTACAGAGGATAAGTGGCATATCTGCCACCATGTGTAGTGCGAGCTGCAATGCCCAGAGTAACCTGTGTACTAAGCTACTCCCTGTGTGGATAACTTAGTCGCAGGGGCACAGTGGAAGTAACGTTTCAGCTGCAGACACTCCAGATGATGACACGTGTACGACCAGACGTTATCCACGTGTCATGAGGAATAACCGTCAGGAGAGAGAAAAACTCAGGTATATATACAAACTCTTAACGAAATTAGAGGGAGGTTTTGACAGATTCTTACACCTTACACACTTGAGAGTTTCAGTCACACACGGGTCTCACAGAGAGATTCAGATATAGTTTTGGTGTTCCTGTTGCCTGACTTGAGCGTCGGAGCTACAACGGCCGCTAGAGGCGCCGTCTGTGTGTTTTGCAGGCAGCGTTTGGAGTTCTGGCGGTGGTTCTTGGAGCGTTCCTGCAGAACAGAGGGCTAGACGAAGGAGTGACGAGGCAGTCCTCCACGTTCGAGTCAAGCGGCAGGAACAGTTTCAAATAAATTATTGACTTAAGTAAATTTCTATGAAATGTGTTTTGTAAATCTCTTTAGTTATTTTAGATCTTTATATTCTTATTGTTTTTTAAAATTTTATTATTAACTATAGTTAATTTATGGTTAAAATGGTAAGAATATCAGGTAAGAAAATAAAGAGTATTTAAATAAAAATTAAATTTAAAGAATTTATTAATTATTTTATATAAACAATATAATTACGTTTTTTAATTTTTAATATATCATGAACTATGATATTTATTGTTTTTAATATTTATACCAGTCGGTATCAGACGAGTTAGACTCGACCTTAGTGATCGACCATTCGAGTTAAAAAATATCTCAATACGTACAATAAATGACAGTGATGACAGTTACAACGGTACTTAATGAATCACACTCATATCTCGAAATGTGCAAGAAATATCTTTGACAAATCAGCTAAATACTAATTAACCAATTAAGAATATTCTCTAAATATATCTATACTTGCCTATAAGTCAGGAACTATGCTACAAATCAGTTGATAAGTGATCATTGATTGGTTTAGTCCATTACTGTAAGGGCACATCATGACCAACACTATAAATAAACTCCTCTATAGAGATGTAAGGTACGTTTTTACCAATTATCAATATACACTCTTTACACAAATACTTACTTGAGCATCGGAGTACCTTTTTCAGTTCACCCTCGATCGAGCATCAACATTTGTGGAAGGAGACTCGAAGGGAAGAATCAGAGGATCATTGATACTTCAGCAATTGTACGCCAATTCTCAGGTACTATCTAGGCCCTCTTGCCTATATAGGTACAATTGACGCTTACTGTAGGGTCGAGATAGTAGTCAAATTTTAGCATCGATTCTAGACTAGCAGCTATGGTGTCAACAAGGAACAATAATAACAACAAAATGATCGGATCGCAGACGAACATATTGCACTGATCCAGGCACTCCAAGCCCATATGAAGGAGATACGACGGAAAGGTGTGGAAGATCAGCTGCGAAATGAAGAGGATCAACAGCTGAACACAGAAGAGATGTGCATTATCAAGGAGCAAAATAAATAGCTGAAGCAACAACTTGGTAGAGCCAAACAAGGGGAACAATCTCGCACGAGTGATCATACTCACATCAAAAAGACGACTGCTCAAACACACACACCAAAGTTGTAGGCAAACCGAGCGGTTTCGCCTAGACGAAGATGATGACGATCCAAAAGGACATCCTTTTACGGATGAAATTATGGAAGCGCAACTTCCCTCCAAGTGGAAGGGATTGACCATTAGGCTCTATGATGGTTCTAGTGACCCGGATGAGCACTTGAATGTCTTTAAGACACAGATGAACCTTTACACAACCAACAAGGTCGTGTGGTGCAAGGTTTTCCCTACCTCTCTCTAAGAGGGCGCGCTTAGTTGGTTCACCTAGCTCCTACCTAGCTCGGTGGATAGCTTCAAGGTTTTGGCGGCTAAGTTGACCACTTAATACGCAACTAGCTTACCACATCGCACATCATCCATGGCCCTCCTAAGTGTTAAACAGGAAGAGGGGGAATCTTTACAGGCGTTCATGGAAAGGTTCAATAAAGTTTGCATGGGTATCATAAATCTTATGCCAGAAATAGCAATGCATCATATGGTCTCGGCAGTCAGGTCGGGTCAATTCACAGAAAGCTTGATCAAGAGACATCCCAAGGATCTTGACGAAGTGATTAACTGACTATCACAAAAGCATCCGATCTGAGAACAGAGCAGACAAAGGGAAGGAGAGCACCAAAGCAAACCGACCTAACTCTGGATGGTCAGACAGACACAGAGAAAATCGAGGACCTCGATTATTTACTTACACCCTAATTAATGCAGCAAGGGAAAAAATTCTTGACGAAGCGCTACAAGTCGAGCTAATCCCGACCTAAGGCAATCACAAAGTCCAAGAAACGCCGATATGTCCAAGCACTATGAATACCACCGTAACTTCGACCACACGACCGACGGGTGTCAAGCACTGGAAGATAGGATAGAAGAACTTATTCAAGTTGAACTTCTACGCAAGTTTGTTTAGACAAATACCAACTCATATCGATCTCCTCAAAGGGAAAGGTATCCGCCAAGGGATTGGAAGGTCACATCATTTTGATGACGACCAACGTTTGACCAAGAAAAGAAGAAGGAGTGAAAGTCCTGTACGTAGAACTCGGCCATAGAGTAAGAGTCCACGAAGCAGCGATCAAACAAGGCGCGACATCTAGGAGGTCATCAACACTGTAGCTGGTCTGATATCATTTGGAAATGTTGGTCGGAGGGAGAGACTAGTTCTTAGAAGTCCTTCCCTGGTAGGCCGAGACCTTAACCACACTGCGGGGCAGGTATATACAATCGCGGGAGGATTTGCTGAAGGAGGATGTTCAAGTTCCGCCCGAAAGAAACACCTTCATGCCATTCAGTCGGTTCATGCGGTAACCACCAAGAATCGACCAAGGAAGCCACCAATCACTTCCACAGACAACGATTTCACTACTATCAACCCAACTCAGGAAGATCCAATGGTCATCATTGTGGAGATAGATAAATTTGCCATTACCAAGGTTTTGGTAGACGAGGGCAACTCGGTTGATATTCTATACTGGAAGACTTTTAAGAAAATGAGGATTCTAGAGTCAGCAATCCAACCTACGATGAACAAATAGTCGGATTTTCCAGGGAGTGAGTAGACACTAGAGGATTTATAGACCTATACACTACATTCGGGAAAGAGAGATATCTTTGCAAGAATATAAAAATCAGGTATCTTCTGGTAAATGCAAATACTTCCTATAACATATTGCTCAAGCAGTCATCCATAAATCGTCTGCGGGCCATAGTTTCCACTCCCCACCTCGCAATAAAATTTTCATCAGCAGTCGGTGACATATTACTGTCCATGTCGATAAAAAAATGGCTTGTGAATGTTATGTTGCGAGTTTGAAGGTTGAGCTGACCAGACGATTGTACAAGGTCTCACCGCGCAGACGGTTAGCACAAAGAAGGAGACGCTCCCTAAGAAGAAGGGAAACTAGGGAGCGATCCCGAGAAAGGACAAGTGAACACATTGATGGAAGAGGCCCAAGATCAGGCCCAAGCTCAAGTCCAACAACTAGGTCCATGGCAAAGAGGATTCAAGAAGAGTAGGACTCTACTACTAATGGCAAAGAGACTTTTTCTCTACATGTTCGAAGACCCCTCAGAGGACCACAAGGAATAAAGCCCAAGCCATGGGAGCTGAGCATCAATTAATTTCAATTTATTTGTAATTTCAGTAGAGTAGGGTTCATTTAGCACAATAGGGGGGTGTATTTAACAATTTAGTAAAGTAGGATTCATTTAGCACAATAAGGGGTGTATTTAACAATTTAGCTTGTACCTAGGCCTTTTAGGGTAGGAATGTAGCCCTACCTTCTGGAAGCATGCTAGGGGGCTGCATTGACCTTAGTCAATGCCCTATCCACCCCTCTCTTTAGGGTTTCCTACCATCCTCTCTCTCTTGTCCTCTAAGGCACTTGCGCCTATAAATAAGGGTGCTTGGCTCATGTTTTGTAAGATCAATTTTAATGAGTAAATGGTACCAAATTTTTGCTAGCTTCAACTCTTTGTCTAGTCTCTCTAGGTTAGACACTTTGATCTTCATTTTCACCTTCCTCCAAGTGATTTGGCCCAACCAATCACTCTCCATACTTTTCATGCACCTACAAGGAATCCATAACTCTAAATGAGCCATCCTTGAACCATATCATCCATAGCTTCCATCACCTTTCTACTTCCATTCTCCAAGAAAAACCATTGGTCATGAAGAACAACCCATTATGATTGCCACAAGAATTGGTGAATTCTTAATAATATCGTAAGATGTAGGGAAGAACCCTAGTAGAGATATACTCTCTCAATTAAATTGCCAAAACATTCATTCTCATTATGAATTTCAAAAGTGTATAAATACAAATTTAGTTATAGGTCTTGTCTTGTTTGTAAGTAAATAAAATAAAAATACAATCCCTATATTCCAAGAAAGGATCATTTGTCCCAGTGGTTAGTTGATACTTTCTTACTGGTTCTAGGTTCAAATCCTAACTCCAAGTAAAATAATAATATTCATTTATTATAATACTCCAAGCATGTTATGCATGTAATCAACTTAGTCTTTTTAAAGTGTGGGTCATTCAACAATTGGGCCTCCAAAAGATTAGCCACCTTGTGTTGCAATGTCTCTTAGGCCTTCCTCTTGTCATGGGTCCACCTAAGTATGAAATTATGTAATCAGATGTAACATCCCGCCAAAATACCATACAAATGTATATAATGAAAATAAAGGTAACAAATAGATTGAAGTGAGCAAAATCTTTATATAAAATAAATAAGTTTCTCCTCACAGGGAGTTTAATACAAACGATCACTTCTCCATTAAAACGTAAACGAAATACAATACAAAAGACAGATAGGCGATCTCCTGGCAAAAAGGGCGATCTCCTATAAGAAGGGCGATCTCCTTTCATATAGGCGATCTCCTATAAGAAGGGCGATCTCCTTTCATAAAGGCGATCTCCTATTATAAAGCAGCAAGAGGGGCGATCACCCAACAGAAAAGAAAACAGGCGATCTCCTTCCAGCGACAATTTTCTAAAGAGCTCTTCTTCCTGCAACATCATCTGCTCCCGTGTAAATTATACACGATCATTACAGGTTTAAGAAAAGGCCACAACACAACGAAAACACAGGGTAAGCTAGACATTTAAAAAGAGTTTAAATAAGGATACTTAAAATAAAATCAAGGTAAACAATTTCAAGATATTCACGTAAAGTTATCAAGTTTCTCATACTCTTCACCTGATCACCCAGAAATCACACATTTCACAATATTCTCAAGAGTCATTCTATTTCACAAAACTGCATCAAGTGTCTATCAATTCAATGTTTCTCATTTCTCACGTCAGACCACCACTGACTCAACACACAAGACACTTGACACTACTTCTGGAAGACTCATGCATTGATTAGACTCAGAGATCTGCACCTGTCATACTGCCCACTGTGAAATCACACACATTCACAGGGTCGCCGTGAAATCACACACATTCACAAGCGTAGAATGAATCTCAATATCATCACCCTCCAAGCATGACAGGGTTAATCCATAGAACAGGCGGAGCTCGTTCTTTTTCACACGAGACGCCCATCATATAGACCTCCTTCGACTCTCAACAACTGAGTAACTTCCTCTACGTGATTCCATTACCTCAGCAGAGTCAGGATATCCCCTTAGGAATCACCGATCAATGCACCTACTACACGATCTTACACGGTATTTCCTTTCCTGAAAATACTATGCCTCGATCCACATTCACAACATTCAACACATCATGCCACACTTAAATGAATGATTTCAATCACAGCAAAACTCGCTCCAAGGTTCATGTTTTCAAATATCACATTTACATCTCAAACAGTTTCAAAACAACACCAAAAACAGGGGAGTTCGTAAAACAACGCCAAAACCGGTGATCTAGTTCAAAAACAGGGTATTTCGAAGTCTGTATATAAAACCGGCGACCACGTCGCCCAAACACATAAGAACAGAGCATTTTACAAAGATGAAACGAAAACCGGCGACCACGTCGCCCTCACTTCAGAAATAGCTAAACTATGGCTTGTATTGAAAATGAAGTCTAGCTTCCCTTACCTGGACTTGCGCAAACACCTAGAGTTCCGAAACCCAACAAAGCTTGAAGAACGCCTTGGCTCTGTTTTTGCGTCTGGTCGAAGGACTTGCAGAGAACTGCCCAGGTGCTCTAATGGTGGCTGTCGCTCGTCGTACTCTCGTGTGAAGGTGCTAGAATCGCAGCGCGAAGGAGGCAACTGGAGGAGAAGGGAGGTAACTCACTCTTTCTCTCTTTGAAGGCTGCAACGTTTCTTTCTCTCAGCAGTGGGTTTTCTGCATCTTAAACCAACTTATCCACCAAAAGCAGCTGCCACCACCCACTCTGCAGAGAAGTCTGAGAATCACTGCCCTGAACAGTACGACCACTGTTGTCTCTGGTGTATGCCAACCACTGCTCTGAACAGTACTGCCACTGTTGTCGCTTGTGCATGCCAGCCACTGCTCTGAACAGTACGACCGCGAGTGTCCCCTGCGCATGCCAACATTCTGATGTCACTATTCTGAACCACCCTTTTTGTCTACGTGGCGTGCGTGCACTACGCTTCCTGCTGGGAGTCTGGGTCTTACCCCCTCTGTGTGCAACTCGACATCGCGCGATAACCTTTCGTCGATGACCCCTCGCGCGAAAACAATCCACCGAATGACATCTCGCGCGAAGACTATCCACCGATGACCTCTCGCGCGAAGGCTATCCACCGATGACCTCTCGCGCGAAGGCTATCCACCGATGACATCTCCTGGTGGACGACCGATGTCTCCCCCTGGCAGAGCCCGCATGCCTCTCGCGCCTTGGCCACGTCCACGTGCCTCGCGCTCTGGCAATGCCCGCATGCCTCGCGCCCGCGCGATGCCCGCATGCCTCTCGCGCCCGCGCGATGCCTGCATGCCTCTCGCGCCCGCGCGATGCCTGCATGCCTCGCGCCCTGGCGACGTCCACCTGGAGCTCATGTGTAGCAGGCGACCGGCGATCTCATAGCCTTCTAACTTAACTTTTCCTCCCTTTTTATTTTAAATAAAACATACATAGAATTCTTTTAAAATATAACCCTTTTTATTCCAATTCAATTTTACAGGTCCTTACATCAGACATGTTAAAAGTGCTACTTACTTGGAAGATCAATTTTGTAGGCATTGTCATTAATTTTTTCTAACACTTGAAAAGGTCCATCCCCTCTAAGTTGGAGTTTGGATTTTCTTTGTTCAGGGAACCTTTCTTTCCTCATGTGTACCCACACCCAATCTCCAAACTCAAAGATTACTCCTTTTCTTCCTTTATTAGCTTGTTTAGAATAACCTTCAACTTTTTTTTTCAATTTGTGCTTTAACCTTTTCCTGTAGCTTTCTTAGTCAGCCTTAGCCTGTGCATCTTTATGCTTTAAAACAAAAATGTTAGGCATAAGTAACAAGTCTGATGGAGTTAAAGGATTTAATCCATACACAATTTCAAATGGAGAACAATTTGTTGTGCTATGAACAACCCTATTATAAGCAAATTCAATATGAGGTAAATATAATTCCCAAGCTTTCAACTTTTTTTTTTTTCAAAATAGTTCTAAGGTACCCAAAGTTCTATCCACTACCCAAAATACAAGTAGTCGAAAACAAAAGCTTTGTACCTAACTTACCCCATAATGTCCTCCAAAAGTGACTTAGGAATTTTGTATCCCTATCACTCACAATACTTCTTGGTAGTCCATGAAGTCTTACTACCTCCCTGAAAAACAAGTCAACTACATGGCAAGCATCATCAATTTTTTTACAATGAATAAAATGAGCCATTTTGGATAATCTGTCAACAACCACAAAAAATAGAATTTTTCCCCCCTTGAGTCCGTGGCAAACCCAATACAAAGTCCATTGAAATGTCAATCCAAGGACTATCAGGAATAGGCAAAGGAGTGTACAAACCATAAGGTTTGACTTTTAATTTGGTCTTTTTACAAGTAATGCAATTTTCATAAGAATTTTGCACATCACATTTTATGTGAGGCCAATAAAAATGTTCATTCAAAGTGTCAAAGGTCTTATGAACCCCAAAGTCTCCCATTATGTTTTCTTCTTAAGTTTTGTTGCAGTTTCCATTAAGATCAAGTGTTTAAGGCTTTGACCTTTTTCATTTTAGAGTTTTCAACATCAAGATAGACCTTTGTTGAGAGAAATTCCTTTTGAGTGTGAATCTTTCTTGAGTGAAACACGTGAGTGAGTGTTTAAATTGTTTTTCACTAATTGTTTGTTTCCTTTGTGCAAAAATTATGGCTCATTTGTATTCAGGTAAATCTTCAAATCCGCAATCACCTTACAAGGCACACCTTTTGGGAGAGCTTGAGGATGCCAAGAGGAGTTTGGACAAAGAAGACAAAATGCGGCAACTAGTGGAAAGAATGCAAAGGCTGGAGAATGCTCAAGAGAGACAAGTTAGAGAAAGGAGATGGGAACCTAGAAGATCTACTAGAAATTACGTGCATTATGGAAGTAAAAAAGAAGAACATGATTGGCGAGTGCACAATTTTGCAAACTGGCACCATCAACACCAACAACAACCACAACATTCTTTTGATTTCGTAAAGTTACCTAGTTTTAGTGGGTCCAATGACCCTACTTTGTATTTAGAATGGGAAGCTAAAGTTGAACATCTCTTTAATGTGTATAAGGTTACCGAGGACCAAAAGGTTAGGTTAGCTTCCTTAGTTTTCGTAGACTACGCCAAGTAGTGGTGGCATAAAACTGTAATGGACATTGGGCTAAACAAGAGGTCAGCCGTGGTCTCTTGGAGTGAGTTAAAGTTATGCATGTGTGCATAGTTTGTTCCTCTTCATAGGAAGGAAATCTTGTTGAAGCTCCAATGGCTTCATGAAGGACCTAGGACGACAGTAAAGGAATATTTTGAAGACTTATAAACGACTTTGACTAAAATTAATATGCATGATAGTGATGAGTCAAAGATAACTCGGTTTGTGAGTGGTTTAAGGAGAGAAATTCGAGATGTTGTAGAAGTATATGAGTACTCTTTAAAGACTTCTTTAAAGAAGTTGGTTCACCTAGCCATCAAGGTGGAATCACAAATTTTGAAGAAAAAATTCTTTCAAAAATACTCATAATGATGGCTTCTACAAATCTTCATGGAAGGATACAAACAAAATTTCTACACAAACTTCTCCTTCCAATTTTTCAAAAGAAACCACTTCTCACCAAAAAGTTTCTAAAGACAACCTTTCTACCTTTACCCCTAAGTCACCCACCAAAACCCCAAAAATAAAATGTTTTAATTATTTAGGTTTTGGGCACATCACTGTCAACTGTCCAACTAAAAGCACCATGTTTGCAAATAAAGACCAAATAAAATAAAAACAAAAAGAGAAAATGAAAAAGTAGAGGAAAGTAAAATGGGTCTCATTGCATTAGCCCGCACAAACATAACTGCGCCTCCAAGGTATACTCCTTCCTTTTCTTTTTCATTACCAAAAGTTTCTACATACTTGCCATCTTTGTTAAAGAATTTTAAGGATGATTTTCAAACACCTCCTAAAGGTTTCCACCGTCTAAGATGATTTCCACCCAAAAGTTTTGTCATCCCAAAATATTCTTTCCAAACATGGCTTATATCTAGAATCCACCCCTGTGAACTCCCCAAGCCTAAAGAACATAAGTTTTCTTCACCACTCCCATATATAGATCCAGTGAACAAACTAACTATGTTATTTGCAAGAGTTCTAAATTCGAGGACGAATTCTTTCCAACCTGGGGGGCCATGATGCAGACCACATCAATCAACAGATGATTAAGTACACTTTAAGAAATTCACAAAAAGGTCAGTCATCTCAGTATACAAAATTGGGCCCACCAAACTCCGAGAAAGCATCAGCAGAAGAAGAACCAGATACAAACCAGAATATCATAAGTTATTCCTACTTGTTTTCCACAAAAATATGCTTGTAAATAATTTGGGCTCACTTTGGGGTCCAAATAGAAAATATAGGCTAGAATAAGGTGCCTTTAGCATAATAGGGGGTGTAGTTATCATTTTAGCTTGTTTCTAACCCTTTAGGAGGACATTTTGACCTAGTTTCTAGAAGGAAAAGCCTAGGATGCAGGATTGACTTAGTCAAACCCTAAGGCTGCTCATTTTTTCCCTTTTCCGGATGGAGATCAAGTAGAAGAGGATTTTACTAATGGAGGAAGAGGTCATCCACCCAAGCATTAAAATTCTTCTTACTAGTCTTCTTAAAAAGTAGAACAATTTGGGTTCTCTTGAAAATTCAAAAGATAGTAGTATAAATAAATCTTTGTAAATACTCTTGTATAAATTTGTAAATAATATAGAAATATCTTTAGGAGTATGCCAAAGAGGAAAACCAAAAGAAACCTCTAAATGTAAGGCATTTTAGGCACTTTCTTTAGGAAAAAGTGGAAAAAGTGACTTTGCTACTCCTTTCTCTCTTAGGCACTAGAAGGAGCTAGAAGAGTGACTCTTCCCACTCCTTCCCCTTTGTAACATGACCAGCTCTCTCCATTATAAATAGGGGTGCTTGGTACTTTGAAAAAAAAGTTGAAAGTTAGAAGAAGAGAAACTATCTTGAAATTGAGAGAGAGTGAGTTTCTGAGACTTGTCTCTTCTTCTCCTTCATGTCTTATCTTGTGAGCTTTGGAGACTCTCAAGTGGCGGCACCACCCACTCATCTTGGAAGAACCACCCTCCAAGTGGCGTGAATCACATCTCCAAAAGGCTACAACCACATAAGTCATTTCTATTCATCTTCAAAAAATACCCATTTGTGTTTTCTTGTAGTTTTTCCATTTTTAATCGGTTCAATCTTTTCCATGAGTTGTTTCCTTTCATTTTCTACCATTGTTCTGCACTTTGTTGGTTTATTTCCTTGTTTTCTTGCTGTTTTAATTTTGTCCAAACCATGGGTTTCCATATACATGTGTTGTTCTTGTTTTCCATCCATGGGTTTTTGTTCTTTGATGAATTTCTTTGTGATTTTCTAATTCCTATTGAATTTCAATCAGTATTTTCACTTTTTCTTGGTGTTCTTATGTTGTTCTTGTGTTTCCTTTGAAGTTTGGTACTGTTCTTGAATTACCCATTCATATTCCATTGTTATCTTACACTACAAGTTACCTATTCATGTGTTTTTAGTATGAACCTTTGTTTTCTTGAGTAGAAACTCTATTAATTGTTCTTTAGAATTTTGATCCTAATTCTTGAAAGTGTCATGAATACAATGAAACCTATATCAACTCAACCCAAACCAAGAAAGGTTCATAAGAGACTCACATCATGTGGTATCTAGAGCCATGGTGTTGATTTGTTGATTGTGAGTTGAATAGACACTTTCTTTTTGGGCAATTTTTTTTTTCCAGCACCTATAATTTCGTGTTTCTTGTTTTTCCAGCACCTTATATTCATACTTTTGTTTGGTTTGAATATGTTTTAGTTGTGCCTTTTCATTGATCATACTTTTTGCTTTGAGTTTTATGTTCATAGTGTTCTAGGTGTCCAAATCTTGTCTCTACTTGCTTGCTTTTGATTTTGAAAGTTTGTGTTTCTCTTGAATTTGTTTTAGTACTTGTGATTGGAGGTTCCAAACATTTGATTTCAAGTGTTCAATTGTCTTGAATCCTTCATAAAATTTTTGTGCAATTTGATTGATGTTTCAACTTCCATATGATGCATATTATGGTTCTTTCACTACATAAGTTCCATTTGGTATAAAAAAAAAAAAAAAACAGAACTGAAACAGAAAAAAACAGAACCAATTCTGTTTTTAAATCCTTCAAAACAGTTTGGTATTTGCATCTATTCATGCTTTTGCACATTAATTTTCATACCAAAGTTGGATTCATAGTGATTGGCAAATTGTTGTCTACTTTGTGGAACTTTTGATCCTTGCATTTTGACAAGTTTATGAGTTGTACTTTCTTTCTTGATTATAAAGTTTAGTGAGCATTCTTTGAGTCTTATTGTGTACCTTTTATTGCTTGTCTTTCATTCCTTAAGTTTTGTCATATATCTTGTATTCCTTTTGCACTACCCTTTCTTGTTTTGTACCTTTTCTTGCTTGTCTTTTGTAAGGATCTAGATAATTATTTGGAATAGAAGAAGTATAATTTTAATGAATTCTGAATATGTTATTACTTAAAATGAAAAGAGCTTGTAATGGAAATTTCATGGTGGTCAGACCTCGGATGTCGCCCAAGGTCTGAGGGCGGCGTGGTAGAGGTCGGTCGGCGGACCATAGTGGGTTCCAGAAATCACATGTAGGGAGGTGTGATTTGAACCTTAGGAGCGCCATGCATGCAGAATAACTACGGGACTTTATGCTTGGACATAAGGGATTTACCTTAGTGTTGCATGCTTAGGCACGTAAGGATTGAGTACTGAGCTGCCCTTGGGCAGGAGAAGCTACCGACGTCACCGAGCCATGTGGGGGTGATAACACAGGCGTGGAGTAGTGGTAGGACGAGCCCTCAACAGGGTGTGACGATGTGGCATCAGTCGACAGAAGCAAGGCGATGTGTCCTCGCCACATCAAGGATGATGAGAGATCGCCAAGGCGAGAGACACGTGGGGATCGCCAGGGCGAGAGACACGCGGAGATCGCTAGGGCGAGAGACACGCGGGGATTGCCAGGGCGAGAGACATGCGGGGATCGCCAGGGCAAGAGACACGCAGGCATCGCGAGGGCGAGAGACAGACGGTCATCGCCAGGATGAGGGACGCATCAGTCGACTTCCAGGGGGAGACATCGGTCATCTTTCAGGGAGAGACATCGGTGGTCTGCCAGGGTGAGACATCGGTGGTCTGCCAGGGTGAGACATCGGTGGTCTGCCAGGGTGAGGAATCAGTCATCCGTCAGGAAGAGGAATCGATCATCGCCGGTATGAGAGGCATGGTTGTCGCGCGAGCAGTCATCGGTGGATGGTCATCGCGCGAGGTCGTGATCCACACAGATAAGGTGGGACCCAGGCTCCCAGCATGAACGTTCTGCATGCGCGACACGTAGACATTAGGAGTGTTTCAGAATAGTAGCATCAGAGAGTTGGTATGCGCAGAGACCCACGTGGTCATACTGTTCAAGGAAGTGTGCACGCAAGCTTTCCTACAGAGTGGGTGGTGGCAGCGGCATTTCTGGGCAAGTTGGTTTAGATTCAAAACTCACTCCTGAGAGGCAGTGGACGTTGTTGTCTTTCGAGAGTGACTGAGTGAGTTAGTTTTGGTTCCCTGTTTCTTTCCTCCCCTTCTCCCTGCGTTCAGACGTCCTAGCGTACCAGTTGAAGACCGGGGACTGCCATAGAGCACCTGGGAAGGTTACTCTGCAAGTTTTCTGATCAAAGCCCTAAAACAGAGTTAGGACATCTTTAAGCTTCGGTGGATTTTGGAGCTCTTAGTGAGATTTTACGCAAGTCCAGGTAAGGGAAGCTAGCATTTTCGTTTATAAAAAACTTTAGGCGAGTAGGTTTTGAAGTGAGGGCGACGTGGTCGCCGGTTTTCATATTCTATTTCACGATGCTCTGTTTTTATGTGTGGGGTGACGTGATCGCCGGTTTTAATGCAAATTTAGAAATCCCCTGTTTTAGTGTCGTTTTAAAATTGTTTGAGATTGAAAGGTGAAATGCATATGATATTCGAAAATCTGAACTTTGGTATGATTGTTTCTGTGATTGGGATTGTTTAAGAAAAGATTCAAAATATTATATGATGGAATTGTGCTTTTACGTGTGGTATGATATACTGGATGAATGTGAAAGAGTGATCAAAGCATAGTACTTTTAGGAAAGAAAATACCGTGTGGAGATTTATGAGGGTGTATTGATCTGTGAGTATCCTGTGAATGAGGCGATCCTGACTTTGCTGATATGATGGAATCACGTAGATGAAGTCATTCATTTGGTGAGAGTCGAAGGAGGTCCATATGTATGGGTAAGTCGTTTGAAAGATAACTGACTTGACCTGTTATATGGATTAACCCTGTCATACTGAGAGAGTGATGATATTGAGATTGATATTGAGATTATGTATGCGCATGGCTGTGTGAATTTCACAGCGACCCTGTGTGGATTTCACAGTGGTGTGGTATGACAGGTGCAGGTCTCTGGATGCTAAGTTCAACGCACGAGTCTTCCGGAAGTAGAGTCATGTGTCTATATGTTATGAGTCAGTGGAAAGTCTGACGTGTGAACCATGAGTATTGAATATATTGAATAGACACTTGACGAGTTTGTGGAATGTGGGGATATTGATGGTTGAAATTGATATAGATTATGAATGGTGTGAAGATTTATGCTTTCTATTGATATAAAGTTTCATATTTAAAGTTTTTAAAAAATATCTAGCTTACCCTTTTGTTTTGTATCGTGGTTGTTTTTCTTAAACCTGTGATGATCGTGTATATTTGCACGGGAGCAGATGAGGTTGCAGGTAGTAGAGCTCCTCAGTGAGCATTTCTGGAGGAGGAGATTGCCGGTTTTTGAATGTTGTTGTTTTGTCTTAGTTTGAAAACTCCTGTATGGAGATGTATTAAAACTTCCTCGAAAAGGGATATTATTTTGAGGCACATTTGTATTAATGGATGAATTTTATTATTGTTCCGGTCGGTCATCGGTAGTCGATGACATCAGCAGCAGTTGACCACGTGGACCATTCACAGGGTAACACGTGGTAGAGGATAGCAGGCGAATCAGGGAGGCAATCACTCAGAATGGTAATCGCCTCTCGCCTGTGATGATGAGTAATCGCCTATCGCCTTGAGGTGAGTAATCGCCTATCGCCTTGAGGATGAGTAGTCGGTCATCGCCGGTAAGGATCAGTAATCGCCCAGATTGCACAAGATCGCCGTGTGTTAAGGTTGGGAGATCAGGTGGTTAGCAAGTCGCCGAAAGAGCACATCGCCGGGTGTTTGAGAAGACTTGGCATGCACTTGTTGTATGGTCTAAGTACAGAGGATAAGTGGCATATCTGCCACCATGTGTAGTGTGAGCTGCAATGCCCAGGGTTAACCAGCTCGCCATGTTAAGGTTGCGCCCAGAGTAACCTGTGTACTAAGCTACTCCCTGTGTGGATAACTTAGTCGCAGGGGCACAGTGGAAGTAACGTTTCAGCTGCAGACACTCCAGATGATGACACGTGTACGACCAGACGTTATCCACGTGTCAAGAGGAATAACCGTCAGGAGAGAGAAAAACTCAGGTATATAAGCGAAACTCTTAACGAATTAAGGGGAGGTTTTTACAGATTCTCACGGCTCACACATCTGAGAGTTTCAGTCACACACGGGTCTCACAGAGAGAGATTCAGATATAGTTTTGGTGTTCCTGTTGCCTGACTTGAGCGTCGGAGCTACAACGGCCGTTAGAGGCGCCGTCTGTGTGTTTTGCAGGCAGCGTTTGGAGTTCCGGTGGTGGATCTTGGAGCGTTCCTGCGGAACAGAGGGCTAGACGAAGGAGTGACGAGGCAGTCCTCCACGTTCGAGTCAAGCAGCAGGATCATTAGGCGCCCACCGTGGGGCCCGTGTAAATCTGGTTCCCATCCACGTCGCAGTTTCTTGAGGTTTCTTGGAGCTCCTTGATTATTTCGTCGAGGTTTTTTGAAGTTACGTCGAAGTGCACAGGAGATGAGTAGAAGAACCAGGCAAACCTCACCTGCGTCATTTGCTGAGGAAGGAGCTGTTACCATGGCGCAGGTAGTGGAGATGATGCGCGCGCTGCAAGATAGCGTCGCGAAATCGAGAGTTGAGCAAGAGAGGATGCGTGCAGAGCTGACTGCATCGCAGAGAAGAAACGAAGAGTTGAACCGTATGAATGAAGAGCTACGTAGGGAATTGCAGGCGCAGAAGGAGCGCGCAGCTGAAGAGAGGACGTCGACGCCACCGTCGCCTCCGCGAGCATTCCCTATGCCTTTCTCCCCCGAAATCATGAACACGGTGGTGCCTCCCAATCTGGTGGGACTGAAAGCGTCGTTCACGGGGGCGGAAGATCCAGAAGCACACCTGACAGCCTTCCACACTCAGATGATGCTGACTGGAGGTTCAGATGCTGTGTACTGCAAGATGTTCATGAGCACGCTGAGCGGAGTGGCTATGGAGTGGTTCGTGAGCCTGCCAGAGGGCCACGTCACTTCCTTCCATCAGTTCGCGAAGCTGTTCACGGAGCAGTACATCATTAACCGACCTGCGCCAGTAGTGTCCTACGACCTGTTTGACGTGCGCCAGTATCAGGGGGAGCCATTGAGGGACTACCTCAATCGCTTTGGGCGCAGGTGGTGAGATTGCCCAGCAAGGACGAGGACATGCTGGTGCATGCGTTCAAGAGAGGTGTCCTCCCTGGTCCTTTCAGTGAATCGCTCATCAGGAGCCACCCTGCCACCTTCACCGAGATACGGCGACGTGCGGTGCCACACATAGTAGCAAAGACCGAGGTCTCTGAGAAGAGAGGAAGTGCTGCACCGTCGAAGCCACGTGGAGGTCAGGGGAATCAGCAGCAACAGGCGCGGGTGCATGAGGTCAAGGAAGGGAGGAAGGAGCAGAGAAGGTCTCGCCCTTATGCACAAAGGAAGGACCAGAACAGGGGGCGTGCAAGCAACGCACCACCCAGGTATGATTTCATGATAAGTTTGGCGGAGCTGATCGCCATCCCTGCTGTGGCAGCAAGACTCCATGTGCCAGAGAAAACCGACAGGGTACTTGGAGGGAGGAGGGAGTAGTGGTGTGAATTCCATCAAGCTTATGGACATACACTCCGTAACTGCCTGGCGTTGGGGCGTTGGGGCGTCAGCTTGCTGAGTTGGTGGAGACAGGATTCCTGACCGATTACCTGCAGAAGGCACAAGGTGATCGCACTTCGGGGTCCCAGGAAGGCGACCAGCAGCATGAACTCCCTGTGTTTGGGGAGGTGAGGTGATGGAAGAGGCTACACTGGGGGGGCTCCCAGAGCTGAAGCGGAAGGCATGATCGCCCCACGTGTGAGCATCGCCAGGGCGGTCATCGCCGGTTAAAGGAGACCCCATCTAGAGTGGTTGAGATGTTGGAGAACGGAGCTTGTCGGCTGGCGACTCTGGACGTAACGACTATTCCCAGAACCCAGGACGCTACACGCTTCTTTCTTGCTTTCGTTAAGTTGTAAAGTAGATGCGCTATCGCGCTGTACACATGCTTAGTGTATTAAAACTGTTGAGCAAATCAGGGGAACTCTTTTTAACGATGCCACCCAATAAAAGATTTTCAGTACATAAAGTGTGCGAGTGTTCCCAGTTTAAAGTTCCCCTTGCCCAGGTGCAAGACCAGGTGATCGGTGGTGAGTTACCAAGTGGCCACCACCCGCAGATCAGCCCCCAGATAAGCGCTGGGATGTAGAGCGCGATCAGCCATCAATGCATGCAGACCACGATCAGCCGTCGGTGCATGTAAAGAGTGAGTACTCGGTCGGTGCACGGTCATCGGAGTCTTGCTAACACGTGTTAAGCTGGGACCCAAGTTCCCAGCGAGAGCGTTAAGCATGCACCTTGTATGATTCCAGAAGAAGAGGTCCTCGCCGGTCGGGACGTCGGTGAACGCGCGATGAGGCAATGCAGCTAGGGCACACCCAGTGTGTGCGCTTAGACGGCCACGCCTGGCGCCCCCCTAGGAGCGTGCACCCACGAGAAAGTCCTCACCTCTGCTTTATACAGCAAGGTTGAGGCGAGAGAAAGTCCTCTTCCTTTGCTTTTTACAGCAAGGTTGAGGCGAGAGAAAGTCCTCTTCCTCTGCTTCATACAGCAAGGTTGAGGCGAGAGAAAGTCCTCTTCCTCTGCTTTATACAGCAAGGTTGAGGCAAGAGAAAGACCTCTTCCTTTGCTTTTTACAGCAAGGTTGAGGCAACAGAGAAAGTCCTCTTCCTCTGCTTTATACAGCAAGGTTGAGGCAAGAGAAAGTCCTCTTCCTCTGCTTTATACAGCGAGGTTGAGGCAAGAGGAAGTCCTCCTTGCCTTTGAGCAAGTGCAGGCACCAGAGGAAGTCCTCCTTGCCTTTGAGCAAGTGCAGGCACCAGAGGAAGTCCTCCTTGCCTTTGAGCAAGTGCAGGCGAGAACAAAGGAAGTCCTCCTTGCCCTTGAGCAAGTGCAGGCGAGAACAGAGGAAGTCCTCCTTGCCTTTGAGCAACTGCAGGCAACAGAGGAAGTCCTCTTTGCCTTTGAGCAAGTGCAGGCAACAGAGGAAGTCCTCCTTGCCTTTGAGCAAGTGTAGGCAACAGAGGAAGACCTCCTTGCCTTTGAGCGAGTGCAGGCGAGAAAGAAGAAAGTCCTCCCTCGACTTTGTACAGCGAGGTGCAGGCGAGTGAAAGTCCTCACCTCGACTTTGTACAGCGAGGCTGAGGCAAGAGAGAAAGTCCTCTCCCTTACTTCTTACAGCAAGGTTGAGGCGAGAGAACCAAGTCCTCACCTCGACTTTGTACAGCGAGGCGAAGGCATGAGGAAAAGTCCTCTTCCCTTTGCTTTTTACAGCAAGGTTGAGGCGAGAGAGCCAAGTCCCTTCCCTCTGCTTTTTATAGCGACGCTGAGGTGAGAGAAGCAAGACCTCACCCACGACTTCTTACAGCAAGGTTGGGACAAGAGGGGTCATCGAGAAGCACTTTTCTTCCCCAAAACATAGGCGTCATAGTTGGTGTTCAGACCCTCTACGCACTCAGCGCTGGTGTGGCAGAGAAGTGCAGCGAAGCCAGAAGCGCGGTGACTGATCGGTGGTGCGCTAACATGCTAGTCGGTGGTCGGTGGTAGAAGCAAGTTCTGCTGCGTGAAGCCGAAGCGTTTAGGCCCGTTAAGTCAGTCATCCAGCACAAAGTTATGTTGAAGGCAATGCTAAGGCAACAGTTAGCCGCGATCAAGTCAGAGGCCAAGTTTGAGGGGTTGCAGGTAGATCGCGCTAAAGCCTAAGCTAGTTAACAGTTAGTCACATGCAGAGAGTTAAAGAGAAGAAACGCAGCGAACTCCAGCACGTTTGAGAAGAAGAAAACAGAGAAGGTGAATCTCTACATGATCCAGAGAGATGCTTTGAATGTTTGAAGGCGAAGAAGAAGGGATGAAACAGTGTTAGTACCAGAGTGTGCGCTCCTGTAGACCGCCAGAAGACGATTTCTTAGTCTCTTCGCTGAGAACAAGTTCACAGCTCGAGACTGGGGGGCTTGTGTTCCGGTCGGTCATCGGTAGTCGATGACATCAGCAGCAGTTGACCACGTGGACCATTCACAGGGTAACACGTGGTAGAGGATAGTAGGCGAATCAGGGAGGCGATCACTCAGAATGGTAATTGCCTCTCGCTTGTGATGATGAGTAATCGCCTATCGCCTTGGGGTGAGTAATCGCCTATCGCCTTGAGGATGAGTAGTCGGTCATCGCCGGTAAGGATCAGTAGTCGCCCAGATTGCACATGATCGCCGTGTGTTAAGGTTGGGAGATCAGGTGGTCAGCAAGTCGCCGAAAGAGCACATCGCCGGGTGTTTGAGAAGACTTGGCATGCACTTGTTGTATGGTCTAAGTACAGAGGATAAGTGGCATATCTGCCACCATGTGTAGTGTGAGCTGCAATGCCCAGGGTTAACCAGCTCACCATGTTAAGGTTGCGCCCAGAGTAACCTGTGTACTAAGCTACTCCCTGTGTGGATAACATAGTCGCAGGGGCACAGTGGAAGTAACGTTTCAGCTGCAGACACTCCAGATGATGACACGTGTACGACCAGACGTTATCCACGTGTCAAGAGGAATAACCGTCAGGAGAGAGAAAAACTCAGGTATATAAGCGAAACTCTTAACGAATTAAGGGGAGGTTTTTAAAGATTCTCACGGCTCACACATCTGAGAGTTTCAGTCACACACGGGTCTCACAGAGAGAGATTCAGATATAGTTTTGGTGTTCCTGTTGCCTGACTTGAGCGTCGGAGCTACAACGGCCGCTAGAGGCGCCGTCTGTGTGTTTTGCAGGCAGCGTTTGGAGTTCCGGTGGTGGATCTTGGAGCGTTCCTGCGGAACAGAGGGCTAGACGAAGGAGTGAGGAGGCAGTCCTCCACGTTCGAGTCAAGCGGCAGGATCAATTATGTATATATCTATGTTAAATTTTTGATATTATTGTGTCACCTTTATTTTATTATATAAAAATGAACTATATTTTGAGGGGCGTTACATCTTTTATTGTTCTTCAAGTTTTGTGGTGGTTATTTTTGGATGAGTGGTTGAGTGCTTTGGCATCTTTCATTTGAGGTTACTCCATTCCACAAGAGAAGCTTGATTGAGGGAAGTATAATTTCTTGGAGTGATTTTGAGTGCCTTAATTTTTTTTACCAAAACCGCACCACTTATTTCTTTGTTTTCTAACCTTGTTTTCTTTAATTGTTTGCTATTTGTGTTTGCTGTACTGTTTTGAAAATGGCTCAATATTCAAGTGGAGAATCTTCCAAACCACACTCTCCACAAAAAGCTTTCATTCTTGGTGAATTAAAAGAAGCCAAAAGGTCACTTGCACAAAAAGATGAAGCTATAAGACAATTGGAAGAAAGATTGCAAAGGCTTGAAGTGACTAATGAAAGGTCCAGCCATACACACCATAGAAGACGCCATTCTTCAAGGCATTCATCAAGAACTTTTTCCAACTATCATGGACATGGAGATGAAACCGAATGGAGGAGGCATCATCATTATGAAGAAAGGCGCCAACATGTGGCAAAGCCTTATATGCCTTTTGTAAAATTACCTAGCTTTAGTGGTGAAGGTGATCCAAATGTATATTTGGGGTGGGAAGCAAAGGTTGAACAAATCTTTCATGTACATGAGGTCTAAGAAGACCAAAGGGTAAAACTAGCTACTTTAGAATTTTTAGACTATGCCATGCAATGGTGGCATAAAACTCTTATGGACATTGGGCTAAACAAGAGACCTCCCGTGGTTTCTTGGAACAATTTGAAAGAGTGTATGCGCGCTAGATTTGTTCCACCACACTTTAGGAAAGACCTATTGTTCCGGTCGGTCATCGGTAGTCGATGACATCAGCAGCAGTTGACCACGTGGGCCATTCACAGAGTAACACGTGGTAGAGGATAGCAGGCGAATCAGGGAGGTGATCACTCAGAATGGTAATCGCCTCTTGCCTGTGATGATGAGTAATCGCCTATCGCCTTGAGAATGAGTAGTCGGTCATCGCCGGTATGATCAGTAATCGCCCAGATTGCACATGATCGCCGTGTGTTAAGGTTGGGAGATCAGGTGGTCAGCAAGTCGCCGAAAGAGCACATCGCCGGGTGTTTGAGAAGACTTGGCATGCACTTGTTGTATGGTCTAAGTACAGAGGATAAGTGGCATATCTGCCACCATGTGTAGTGTGAGCTGCAATGCCCAGGGTTAACCAGCTCGCCATGTTAAGGTTGCGCCCAGAGTAACCTGTATACTAAGCTACTCCCTGTGTGGATAACTTAGTCGCAGGGGCACAGTGGAAGTAACGTTTCAACTGTAGACACTCCAGATGATGACACGTGTACGACCAGACGTTATCCACGTGTCAAGAGGAATAACCGTCAGGAGAGAGAAAAACTCAGGTATATAAGCGAAACTCTTAACGAAATTAGGGAGAGTTTTTACAGATTCTCAAACCTTACACACTTGAGAGTTTCATTCACACACGGGTCTCACAGAGAGATTCAGATATAGTTTTGGTGTTCCTGTTGCCTGACTTGAGCGTCGGAGCTACAACGGCCGCTAGAGGCGCCGTCTGTGTGTTTTCCAGGCAGCGTTTGGAGTTCCGGCGGTGGTTCTTGGAGCGTTCCTGCAGAACAGAGGGCTAGACGAAGGAGTGACGAGGCAGTCCTCCACGTTCAAGTCAAGCGGCCGGATCATCAGGCGCCCACCGTGGGGCCCGTGTAAATCTGGTTCCCATCCACGTCGCAGTTCTTGAAGTTTCTTGAGGTTTCTTGAAGTTTCTTGGAGCTTCTTGATCATTTCGTCGAAGTGAAGTTACGTCGAAGTGCAGAGGAGATGAGTAGAAGAACCAGGCAAACCTCACCTGCGTCATCTGCTGAAGAAGGAGCTGTTACCATGGCGCAGGTAGTGGAGATGATGCGCGCGCTGCAAGATAGCGTCGCGGAATCGAGAGTTGAGCAAGAGAGGATGCGTGCAGAGCTGACTGCATCGCAGGGAAGAAACGAAGAGTTGAACCGTATGAATGAAGAGCTGCGTAGGGAATTGCAGGCGCAGAGGGAGCGCGCAGCTGAAGAGAGGACGTCGACGCCACCGTCGCCTCCGCGAGCATTCCCTATGCCTTTCTCCCCCGAAATCATGAACACGGTGGTGCCTCCCAATCTGGTGGGACTAAAAGCGTCGTTCACGGGGGCGAAAGATCCAGAAGCACACCTGACAGCCTTACACACTCATATGATGCTGACTGGAGGTTCAGATGCTGTGTACTGCAAGATGTTCATGAGCACGCTGAGCGGAGTGGCTATGGAGTGGTTCGTGAGCCTGCCAGAGGGCCACGTCACTTCCTTCCATCAGTTCGCGAAGCTGTTCACGGAGCAGTACATCATTAACCGACCTGCGCCAGTAGTGTCCTACGACCTGTTTGACGTGCGCCAGTATCAGGGGGAGCCGTTGAGGGACTACCTCAATCGCTTTGGGGCGCAGGTGGTGAGATTGCCCAGCAAGGACGAGGACATGCTGGTGCATGCGTTCAAGAGAGGTGTCCTCCCTGGTCCTTTCAGTGAATCGCTCATTAGGAGCCACCCTGCCACCTTCACCGAGATACGGCGACGTGCGGTGGCACACATAGTAGCAGAGACCGAGGTCTCTGAGAAGAGAGGAAGTGCTGCACCGTCGAAGCCACGTGGAGGTCAGGGGAATCAGCAGCAACAGGCGCGGGTGCATGAGGTCAAGGAAGGGAGGAAGGAGCAGAGAAGGTCTCGCCCTTATGCACCAAAGGAAGGACCAGACCAGGGGGCGTGCAAGCAACGCACCCCCCAGGTATGATTTCATGATAAGTTTGGCGGAGCTGATCGCCATCCCTGCTGTGGCAGCAAGACTCCATGTGCCAGAGAAAACCGATAGGGTACTTGGAGGGAGGAAGGATGAGTGGTGTGAATTCCATCAAGCTTATGGACATACACTCCGTAACTGCCTGGCGTTGGGGCGTCAGCTTCCTGAGTTGGTGGAGACAAGGTTCCTGACCGATTACCTGTAGAAGGCACAAGGTGATCGCGCTTCGGGGTCCCAGGAAGGCGACCAGCAGCATGAACTCCCTGTGTTTGGGGAGGTGAGGTGATGGAAGAGGCTACACTGGGGGGGCTCCCAGAGCTGAAGCGGAAGGCATGATCACCCCACGTGTGTGCATCGCCAGGGCGGTCATCGCCGGTTAAAGGAGACCCCATCCAGAATGGTTGAGATGTTGGAGAATGGAGCTTGTCGGCTGGCGACTCTAGACGTAACGACTATTCCCAGAACCCAGGACGCTACACGCTTCTTTCTTGCTTTCGTTAAGTTGTAAAGTAGATGCGCTATCGCGCTGTACACACACTTAGTGTATTAAACAGTTGAGCAGATCAGGGGCACTCTTTTTAACGATGCCACCCAATAAAAGATTTTCAGTACATAAAGTGTGCGAGTGTTCCCAGTTTAAAGTTCTCCTTGCCCCAGGTGCAAGACCAGGTGATCGGTGGTGAGTTACCAAGTGGCCACCACCCGCAGATCAGCCCCTAGATAAGTGCTGGGATGTAGAGCGCGATCAGCCATCAGTGCATGCAGACCGCGATCAGCTGTCGGTGCATGTAGAGAGTGAGTACTCGGTCGGTGCACGGTCATCGGTGTCTTGCTAACACGTGTTAAGCTGGGACCCAAGTTCCCAGCGAGAGCGTTAAGCATGCACCTCGTATGATTCCAGAAGAAGAGGTCCTCGCCGGTCAGGACGTCGGTGAACGCGCGATGAGGCAATGCAGGTAGGGCGCGCCCAGTGTGTGCGCTGAGACAGCCACGCCTGGCGCCCCCCTGGGAGCGTGCACCCACGAGAAAGTCCTCACCTCTGCTTTATACAGCAAGGTTGAGGCGAGAAAAAGTCCTCTTCCTCTGCTTTATACAGCAAGGTTGAGGCGAGAGAAAGTCCTCTTCCTCTGCTTTATACAGCATGGTTGAGGCAAGAGAAAGACCTCTTCCTTTGCTTTTACAGCAAGGTTGAGGCAACAGAGAAGTCCTCACCTCTGCTTTATACAGCAAGGTTGAGGCAAGAGAAAGACCTCTTCCTCTGCTTTTTACAGCAAGGTTGAGGCGAGAGAAAGTCCTCTTCCTCTGCTTTATACAGCAAGGTTGAGGCAAGAGAAAGACCTCTTCCTCTGCTTTATACAGCAAGGTTGAGGCAAGAGAAAGTCCTCTTCCTCTGCTTTATACAGCGAGGTTGAGGCAAGAGGAAGTCCTCCTTGCCCTTGAGCAAGTGCAGGCGAGAACAGAGGAAGTCCTCCTTGCCCTTGAGCAGGTGCAGGCACCAGAGGAAGTCCTCCTTGCCTTTGAGCAAGTGCAGGCACCAGAGGAAGTCCTCCTTGCCTTTGAGGAAGTGCAGGCACCAGAGGAAGTCCTCCTTGCCTTTGAGCAAGTGCAGGCACCAGAGGAAGTCCTCCTTGCCTTTGAGCAAGTGCAGGCACCAGAGGAAGTCCTCCTTGCCCTTGAGCAAGTGCAGGCACCAGAGGAAGTCCTCCTTGCCCTTGAGCAAGTGCAGGCACCAGAGGAAGTCCTCCTTGCCCTTGAGCAAGTGCAGGCACCAGAGGAAGTCCTCCTTGCCCTTAAGCAAGTGCAGGCGAGAACAAAGGAAGTCCTCTTTGGCCTTGAGCAAGTGCAGGCGAGAACAGAGGAAGTCCTCCTTGCCTTTGAGCAAGTGTAGGCAACAGAGGAAGACCTCCTTGCCTTTGAGCGAGTGCAGGCGAGAAAGAAGAAAGTCCTCCCTCGACTTTGTACAGCGAGGTGCAGGCGAGTGAAAGTCCTCACCTCGACTTTATACAGCGAGGCTGAGGCAATAGAGAAAGTCCTCTCCCTTTGCTTCTTACAGCAAGGTTGAGGCGAGAGAACCAAGTGCTCACCTCGACTTTGTACAGCGAGGCTGAGGCATGAGGAAAAGTCCTCTTCCCTTTGCTTTTTACAGCAAGGTTGAGGCAAGAGAGCCAAGTCCCTTCCCTCTGCTTTTTACAGCGACGCTGAGGTGAGAGAAGCAAGACCTCACCCACGACTTCTTACAGCAAGGTTGGGACAAGAGGGGTCATCGAGAAGCACTTTTCTTCCCCAAAACACAGGCGTCATAGTTGGTGTTCAGACCCTCTACGCACTCAGCGCTAGTGTGGCAGAGAAGTGCAGCGAAGCCAGAAGCGCGATGACTGATCGGTGGTGCGCTAACATGCTAGTCGGTGGTCGGTGGTAGAAGCAAGTTCTGCTGCGTGAAGCCGAAGCGTTTAGGCCCGTTAAGTCAGTCATCCAGCACAAAGTTATGTTGAAGGCAATGCTAAGGCAACAGTTAGCCGCGATCAAGTCAGAGGCCAAGTTTGAGGGGTTGCAGGTAGATCGCGCTAAAGCCTAAGCTAGTTCACAGTTAGTCACATGCAGAGAGTTAAAGAGAAGAAACGCAGCGAACTCCAGCGCGTTTGAGAAGAAGAAAACAGAGAAGGTGAATCTCTAGATGATCCAGAGAGATGCTTTGAATGTTTGAAGGCGAAGACGAAGGAATGAAACAGTGTTAGTACCAGAGTGTGCGCTGCTGTAGACCGCCAGAAGACGATTTCTTAGTCTTTTCGCTGAGAACAAGTTCACAGCTCGAGACTGGGGGGCTTGTGTTCCGGTCGGTCATCGGTAGTCGATGACATCAGCAACAGTTGACCACGTGGGCCATTCACAGAGTAACACGTGGTAGAGGATAGCAGGCGAATCAGGGAGGTGATCACTCAGAATGGTAATCGCCTCTCGCCTGTGATGATGAGTAATCGCCTATCGCCTTGAGAATGAGTAGTCGGTCATCGCCGGTATTATCAGTAATCGCCCAGATTGCACATGATCGCCGTGTGTTAAGGTTGGGAGATCAGGTGGTCAGCAAGTCGCCGAAAGAGCACATCGCCGGGTGTTTGAGAAGACTTGGCATGCACTTGTTGTATGGTCTAAGTACAGAGGATAAGTGGCATATCTGCCACCATGTGTAGTGTGAGCTGCAATGCCCAGGGTTAACCAGCTCGCCATGTTAAGGTTGCGCCCAGAGTAACCTGTATACTAAGCTACTCCCTGTGTGGATAACTTAGTCGCAGGGGCACAGTGGAAGTAACGTTTCAGCTGTAGACACTCCAGATGATGACACGTGTACGACCAGACGTTATCCACGTGTCAAGAGGAATAACCGTCAGGAGAGAGAAAAACTCAGGTATATAAGCGAAACTCTTAACGAAATTAGGGAGAGTTTTTACAGATTCTCACACCTTACACACTTGAGAGTTTCATTCACACACGGGTCTCACAGAGAGATTCAGATATAGTTTTGGTGTTCCTGTTGCCTGACTTGAGCGTCGGAGCTACAACGGCCGCTAGAGGCGCCGTCTGTGTGTTTTGTAGGCAGCGTTTGGAGTTCCGGCGGTGGTTCTTGGAGCGTTCCTGCAGAACAGAGGGCTAGACGAAGGAGTGACGAGGCAGTCCTCCACGTTCGAGTCAAGCGGCCGGATCACCTATTGTTGAAGCTCCAAAGGCTTCACCAAGGCACGCTAAGTGTGGATGCTTATTTTAAAGAGCTAGAAACGCTTATTCTTACAGTTGATATACATGAAAGTAATGAAGCTAAGATGGCTAGATTTGTAAGTGGTCTTAGAAGGGACATTCAAGATGTTGTTGAACTTTATGAATACTCTTTAGAAAACTTGGTTCACCTTGCCATCAAGGTTGAAACCCAAATTGCAAAGAAACTTGCTTTCAAAAATACTCATAATGATGGCTATTACAACAACTCTTGGAAAAATAAAAACAAGTCTTTGTCCAAATTTCCTTCTAAAGATTCATCTTTCAAATCCAAGGATTCAAAGCCTTCCACTTCAACTAATAAATCACCAACCAAAACCTCAAGTAAGAAATGTTTTAAGTGTTTAGGTTATGGTCATATAGCCGCAAATTGTCCAACAAAAAGAACCATGATGGTAAAAGAGGGTTTAGTTGTAAGTGAACATAGTGATAATTCTTCTAAATCTAACTCCCCTTCCCCTAGCCCTAGTGATAATGAATGTGAAATACCATGTGAAGGTGACTTATTGGTGATAAGGCGCATGATGGGCACAATTCAAAAAACCTTTGGATGATACCCAAAGAGAAAATATTTTCCATACCCGGTGCCTTATCAACAAAAAGTTATGTTCCATGATAATTGATGGGGGTAGTTGTACAAATGTGGCTAGTACAAGAGTGGTGGATAAGCTTGTTTTACCCACTATCTCTCATCCCAAGCCCTATAAGCTCCAATGGCTTACTAAAAAGGGAGAAATCATGGTTAATAAACAAGTCCTCATAAATTTTGAAATAGGAAAGTATAAAGATGAGGTTTTATGTGATGTTGTGCCTATGGAAGCAACCCATATTCTTTTAGGGAGGCCTTGGCAATTTGATAGACATGTTTTACATGATGGCCTCGCCAATATAATGTCTTTTTCCTTCCAAGGGCGCAAGGTTACCTTAAAACCCCTCTCTCCACAAGAAGTTCATGAGGACCAATTAAAAATGAAAAATAAAAGAGAAAATGAAAAAGAAGAAAATGATCAAACGAGTCATAATACCTTATCAACTAAATCAATCTTTTTTACTCATGCTATGCCTCAATTTGAGCATCCAAGGTATTCTTCTTCTTTGTCTTTTTCATTACCAAAAGTTCCTACTTGCACTCCATATTGGTTGAAAAATGTTAGGGATGATTTTTCCATACCTACTAATGGTTTTTACCCTTTAAACGGAATTTTTCCAAAGAAAATAATCATTCCCCCACATTTTTTTCCAACATGGTCTATCTATAGGACTTCTTTTTCCAACATCCCAATGATTCATAATGCTAAGTCAAGTTTGCCTTTATTATCATCCACTGCTTTATTTGATAGCAAACTGACTTTGTTATATGTAGGGATTCTGAATTCGCGGACGAATTCTCTCCAACCTGGGGAGCATGATGGAGATCAAGTAGAAGAGGATTTTACTAATGGAGGAAGAGGTCATCCACCCAAGCATTTAAAATTCTTCTTACTAGTCTTCTTAAAAAGTAGAACAATTTGGGTTCTCTTGAAAATTCAAAAGATAGTAGTATAAATAAATCTTTGTAAATACTCTTGTATAAATTTGTAAATAATATAGAAATATCTTTAGGAGTATGCCAAAGAGGAAAACCAAAAGAAACCTCTAAATGTAAGGCATTTTAGGCACTTTCTTTAGGAAAAAGTGGAAAAAGTGACTTTTCTACTCCTTTCTCTCTTAGGCACTAGAAGGAGCTAGAAGAGTGACTCTTCCCACTCCTTCCCCTTTGTAACATGACCAGCCCTCTCCATTATAAATAGGGGTGCTTGGTACTTTGAAAAAAAAAGTTGAAAGTTAGAAGAAAAGAAACTATCTTGAAATTGAGAGAGTGAGTTTGTGAGACTTGTCTCTTCTTCTCCTTCATGTCTTATCTTGTGAGCTTTGGAGACTCTCAAGTGGCGGCACCACCCACTCATCTTGGAAGAACCACCCTCCAAGTGGCGTGAATCACATCTCCAAAAGGCTACAACCACATAAGTCATTTCTATTCATCTTCAAAAAATACCCATTTGTGTTTTCTTGTAGTTTTTCCATTTTTAATCGGTTCAATCTTTTCCACGAGTTGTTTCCTTTCATTTGCTGCCATTGTTCTGCACTTTATTGGTTTATTTCCTTGTTTTCTTGCTGTTTTAATTTTGTCCAAACCATGGGTTTCCATATACATGTGTTGTTCTTGTTTTCCATCCATGGGTTTTTGTTCTTTGATGAATTTCTTTGTGATTTTCTAATTCCTATTGAATTTCAATCAGTATTTTCACTTTTTCTTGGTGTTCTTATGTTGTTCTTGTGTTTCCTTTGAAGTTTGGTACTGTTCTTGAATTACCCATTCATATTCCATTGTTATCTTACACTACAAGTTACCTATTCATGTGTTTTTAGTATGAACTTTTGTTTTCTTGAGTAGAAACTCTATTAATTGTTCTTTAGAATTTTGATCCTAATTCTTGAAAGTATCATGAATACAATGAAACCTATATCAACTCAACCCAAACCAAGAAAGGTTCATAAGAGACTCACATCATTTCCCATCCTACCCGTCTTGTTTGTTTTCCAAGGCTCCTTCACCTATAAATAGGAGGCCTATCCATTGTATTTTACAAGTTGAAATTGAAGTAGAGTTACTCTGCACAAATATTGTGTGAGCTTGAGTGAGTGTTATCTCCTCTTCCTTGGTCTTATCTTGATGAGAATGAAGCTCTCAAGTGGCAGCCTAGCACTTATCTTGGTGGTTTCCACACATAAAGTGATGTGATTATCTCCACCACCTCCATAAGTTTTCTCATTCCATTTCCTTCCATTTTCCATTCCATTTATGTTCTTGTCTCTTTTACTCTTATTTGTTGCTCTCGATTTTGGGCTCATTATTATGAGTTTGGTTCATCATTTGGTTGGCCTTGATCACCATTCATGTTTCCTAGTTTCCTTTCTTCAATTCCACAATTGCATCTCATCCTCACTATATCTAGTTTTTTCATCTCTGCCTTTGTGAAGTGAACCTTCACATTTACTTAACCACTTGGTTAAGTTCGTGTCCAGTAGAAATCTTCCTTAGGTCCTCACCTTCAATTGCTAAAATCTCAATCCTAAAGTAAAGTGTCACCTTAAATGAAAACATCTAAAATTTAACTCACATCACATTACCCCTCCCTCATGTGCTTTTCTTACTAAAAGATCCCTAATGGAACATTTGGGAACACACAATCTTTTGTCCTTAAACAAATAACCATTGTTCCTAAAATATCCATTGGTGATAAACTTTGTGCAAGCATTTAAGATTTCAACAAATTTAGAATCATGTGGATACATTTCTTTTAAAAATTCAAGACCAAACAATTTTTTTTCAAGAGTAGCAATCAACACATGTATTATAGACAAAGAATCAAGCCCAATATTTCCTTTTCCTTTATTATGCTTTATGACATATGAAATTTGTTCTAAAAATTCAACCCACTTGGCATGTCTTTTAGGGTTTAGGGTTTAGGATTTTAAGTACTTTAAAGACTCATGATCACTATGAATCATAAATTCTTTTGGTAAAAGATAATGCTGCCATGTTTTTAATGCTCTCACTAAGGCATACAATTCCTTATCTAAGTGGGTTAATTTAAGGCAAAACTATTTAATTTTTCACTAAAATAAGCAATTGAATGACCTTCTTGCATCAAAACAGCTCTATACCCACATTAGATGCATCACATTCAATTTTAAAAGATTTTGCAAAGTTTGGTAGTGCAAGAATGGGGCATTAGTCAATTCATGCTTAAGGGCAGTAAAGGCTTTTTCTTGTTTTTCTTCCATTTAAACCCAACATGATTTTTAACAATGTCATTTAAGGGTGCTGCCAAGGTGCTAAAATTCCTTACAAATCTCCTGTAGAAACTAGCTAAGCCATGAAAGCTCTTAACCTCACTCAGATTTTTAGGGATAGGCCATTCTTGGATAGCCTTCACTTTTTCACAATATACGTGAACTCCTTTGGCACTTACCAAAAAACCCAAGAATGCAATTTGTTTAGTACAAAATGTGCATATCTCAAGAATAGCATACAAATTTTCTTTTCTAAGAACATTCAAAATACAACACAAATTTTTCACATGCAATTCCAAACTAGTGCATTAAGATGTCATCAAAATACACCACAAAAAATTTGTCCAAAAATTCTCTCAAAACATGGTTCATTAATCTCATAAAAGTTCTTGGGGCAATTATTAGCCCAAATGGCATCATAAGTCACTCATACAATCCGTATTTTGTTTTAAAGGCGGTTTTCCATTCACCCCCTCCCTAATCCTAATTTGATGGTAACCACTTCTTAAGTCAATTTTTGCCTTAAATCATTTAACCTGAGAATAGGGTGTCTATACTTGATGGTAATGTTATTTAGTGCTCTACAATTTGTGAACATCCTCCAAGAACCATCCTTTTTAGGCACCAAAATGACTGGAACAACACATGGGCTCATGCTCTCTTGTACCCATCCTTTGTTCATGAATTCTTCAACTTGAGCTTGGATCTCCTTTGTCTCTTGAGAGTTGCTTCTATAAGTTTTCTTATTAGGCAAAGATGCTTCTAGAAGAAGGCCAATATGGTGTTCAATTCCCCTTAGAGGTGGAATTTCATTTGGAAACACATCCTTGAATTCTTGCAAAAGAGAATCAATACTAGGAAAAATTAATTTAGTTAGAATGGTCAACAACCAAAGTGTTGTTTTTGCAATAAAGTAAATAAAGAGGTTTTCTAGAAAGTAGCAACTTCTTCACTTCATTCACTTTCAGTAATCCACTCATTTTTCTCTCATGTGTTTCTCTCTTTTTAGGTGTTTCACTCTTGCTCTATTTAGGTGTTTCACTCATCTCTTTTTTCTCTTGGAATTTCTTTTCTCTCAATTTCATTTGATCCTCACACACCTCTCTAGGAGATAAGGGTTTGAGAATGATCTTCTTGTTATTGTGCATGAAAGAGATTTTATTGGTGAAACATCATGGATAGCTTTGGTGTCAAACTGTCATGGTCTCCCTAATAAAATGTGAGTTGTCTCCATTGGAACCATGTCACACATTATATTGTCCTATGGATAGGTTCACCTTCACTTGCTTGCTCACTGTCATCTCTCCATCTTCACTAAGCCATTGAAGCTTGTATGGCTATGGGTGGGGTTTTGTCTCCAAATTGAATTTGGTAACTAGTTTTGAGCTAGCTACATTAGTGCAACTTCCTCCATCAACTATGAGTGAACATATTTTCCTTTGAATGACACATCTAGTATGGAAAATATTTTCCCTTTGGGTTTGGTCCAAAGCTTGCATTTTGCCTCCCATAAGCCTCTGAAGCATCAACAAATCACCCTCTAATGCATCCAACTCCACCTTTACCTCTTCCCTCTCTTCTTCACTTGAAGGTTCACTGCCTATTTGTCCATTTGATAACATGACCATATTCTTTTTTTGTTGGACATTCTAAAGCATAACGTACTCTTCCTAAGCATTTGAGACATTTTACCTCACTTATCTTCCTTTTAGGTGGTGAATTATTATACTTATTAGGTGACTTTCCATTTGAAGATGTGGCTGAAATTGAGGGAACTCCTTTGTCCTTTATAATCTTATCCTTCCAATTGAAATTATTATTATTGTTAGAAATCCTCCTCATGATTCCCTTCCTCTTGAGTTGTTGTTCTACTTGGTTAGCCTTGTGCAACAAATACTCCATGTCAACATACTCTTGCAGTTCCACAACATCCCTAATATCATGGTTCAATCCATTCAAAAACCTAACCATGGTTGCTTCATTTTCTTCATTCATTCCAGCTCTAATCATGATCACCTCCATCTCTTTAAAGTACTCTTCCACACTTCTATTTCCTTGAGTCATTCTTTGAAGTTTGAGTTGCAAATTTCTGTGGTAGCTTGCTGGAATATATCTCTTTCTCATAATCCTTTTTATTTTAGTCCAAGAGTCCACCATGGGTTCCTCATATCTAATTCTCTCCCTTTGGTATTTATGCCACCAAGTTAAGGCATAATCTAAAAAATTCAGCTGTTGCCAACTTCATCTTTTGCTCCTCATTATACTTATTGCAAGCAAACACATGTTCTACTTTAATCTCCTACTCCAAGTAAGCTTCAGGATCACTCTTCCATTTGAATGTGGGAATATTTAATCTTATCCCATCAAATCTCAGTTGTCTTTGTTCTTCCTCATTCTCTCTTATCCTCCTCCTATCTCTCCCTTTATTTTCATGATTTTCTTGTTGTGCCTACTCCATTTGATCCAACCTCTCATCGAGTTCATCACTTTTTTGTTTCATTAGTCTCTCCAAATGTTGTGTTAAGGCTTGCATTTGTATTTGTGAAAGTCCACTATTTGGCGTTTCTCCTGCCGTGCTCAAGTAAATAGATTAAAAATAACAATAAGTTTAGGCCTCACACCACTTTGTCACGTGTTTACACTCCACCCTCATGCTTCACATAACAAGGTTTTTTTTTTAATGATCACACTACCTTTTAACACTCGTTCTCTAACTTAAGGTTCTTACAAGAATCAAGAAATCAATAATCAAGAATCGTTTTCAATGGTAGCAATCACAAGCTTAAAATAAAATTTTGATATTTTGACATCGATGAAAGAAAAGTAGTGAAGAACAATTTCACTACCAACAAACAAGCAAGACAATTACAATATATATAGAAAAAAAAATATGTAGACAGGACACTTGAAACTTAGGACTTTTAACAAACAAAAAGTATGCACTGGATGATTGCTATTTTTTTTCCCATTTTCCTCTTCTTCTTCCTTTTTTTTTTCTTTGTTTTCCTCTTTTTCTCCCTTTTTTTTCTCTTTTTTCCTCTTCTTCTTCCTTTTTTTTCTTTGTTTTCCTCTTCTTCTTCCTTTTTTTTTCCTTTTTGTTTTCCTCTTTTTCTTCTTCTTTTTTAAAAGATGAACAATACCGTGAACAGTATCGTGAACAGTGTCGTGAACGGTGATGAGCGAAAAAAATGGATGTACAAATGTATTATCACTCAAACCAGACTTTGATACCAAATGATATGATTCCAGATAGAAATAACAATAGAATTATAAATTTAGGATTACGAAATGGAATAAATTAAAAATCGTAACATTGAAAACCTGGAGAGAGGGAGGCACCACAAACAAGGTTTGATAAGCATAATGATCGCCACAAGAATTGGAGAATGCTTGATAAGATTGCAAGATGCAAGGAAGAACCCTAGCAAAGATATATTCTCCCTATTAAATTGCCAAAACATTCATTCTCATTATGAATTCCAAAAGTGTATAAATACAAATTTAGTTATAGGTCTTGTCTCATTTGTAAGTAAATAAAATAAAAATACAATCCCTATATTTCAAGAAATGATCATTTGTCCCAATGGTTAAGTTGATACTTTGTAAATGATACCTATTTCTGCTTCATGATTTAAGAACATTTTAGTTCACATGTTTCATTATCACTCTCATAAAAAATACTTATAATTTTATATAATTTTTTTCTAATAAAAAATAATATTACTCATAAGAATAGTTACAACCACAACTATATGTCATAAACCCTCTATTTCCAAACTGCATGACACAACAATATTTAGTTGATGATTCCTAAGTTTGAACTTTTTTTTTCTTTCAATATTTATGTTGGGATAAGTTTTACAAGGGTTTTAGCTCATAATTGAAAATAATGACAAATTTTATGAAAGGGACCAACTTGTAAAATATTCTTCTATATGATTGGGTCTTGACCATTATCCACACCTTCGGTTTATATTCTTCGTAATTAGGTTTGAAAAGAACAATCAGTTTAGTAGAAGAATATATACATATGGTTAGATCATAACGTATAAAAATTAGATGAATTATATATTTAGTAATGTTTTGTAAAATGTAATCAATCTAACCATTGAATTCCATATTCTTAGGTAGATCATTTATAAAAAAAATTATACGATTTCAAAATTATTTAAAAGATTATTTTCTTGTGAAATTTTTAATGTATAGTATGATATTTGAAAATATGAAAATATTTATTATTAGAAAACATCTATAAAATTAAATTTTATAAAATTTGATATCATAATTATAAAAATAATATCATAAAATTTCAATGATTGAATTAATTAAATTTATATTATAAAACATATTAAGTATATAATTTTAATAAATTTTTTGTTGGGTTCTCAACAATAACAAAGTAAGAAACACAAGAATAAGATTAAAGAAAACATTTTTATTAATATCAGACGATCTATACACAAAGTCTACTCACAATACAATATGTAACATTTAAGCCCATAAAGTCTCTATATACATACCCTATACTAAGGAGTAACAAAAACTGTTAAAAAAAAATCGTTAAGGTAAATTATAAGAAAACGTAGTAGACAGTCTAAATCATCACAATTTTCCACCTTGAGTCTGAATCATAGAAGAACTTCCAACATCATATTCCTTAATCCTCAAAAGAAAACTTAATAAGCTTTAAGCATCGTCTAAACCTCAACCTTGACAAGGATTTTGTAAACATGTATTCATGACTATTTTATGACAGGTGTAGAGTGTCAGAAGTAATAAATTTGTACCTAAGGACAAATATCGAGTCTACAAGGAACAATTGAATTCTCAAGTATAATATTCACTAAATATAAGACAATATGTACAAATTTGCTTGGAAAAGGTTGTTTGTGTGGTGAATTTGCAAGAAATTAAATAAAGCAATGTAAAAGATTTGTATGAGTCAATTGGGAAAATTGAGATTTGGGTTCGTCCTTCTCACTCATCTGTATTTTTACAAAAGATTATAATATTCAATCTTGATTGATATTGATGCACATATAAAAATCATTCATATTAATTCCTCGCATCCAAAATTATTAAGATAGTTTCCTAAATATTAATTCATCGCATATTTATAAAAACTCTTTATCATTATGAACAAATGTTATAAAGAAATTAACATATCAAATTTATTCCTAGCATTCAAATATGTTAAGTGATCCGGTCGGTCATCGGTAGTCGATGACATCAGCAGCAATTGACCACGTGGACCATTCACAGGGTAACACGTGGTAGAGGATAGCAGGCGAATCAGGGAGGCGATCACTCAAAATGGTAATCGCCTATCGCCTGTGGTGATGAGTAATCGCCTATCGCCGGTATGGATCAGTACTCGCCTAGATTACACATGATCGCCGTGTGTGAAGGTTAGGAGATCAGATGGTCAGCAAGTCGCCGAAAGAGCACATTGCCGGGTGTTTGAGAAGACTTCACAAGCACTTGTTGTATGGTCTAAGTACAGAGGATAAGTGGCATATCTGCCACCATGTGTAGTGTGAGCTGCGATGCCCAGTGTTAACCAGCTCGCCATGTTAAGGTTGCGCCCAGAGTAGCCTGTGTACTAAGCTACTCCCTGTGTGGATAACTTAGTTGCAGGGGCACAGTGGAAGTAGCGTTTCAGCTGCAGATACTCCAGATAGTGACACGTGTATGACCAGATGTTATCCACGTGTCAAGAGGAATAACCGTCAGGAGAGAGAAAGACTCAGGTATATATACGAAACTCTTAACGAAATTGAGGAGAGTTTTTACTGATTCTTACAGCTTACACATTTGAGAGTTTTAGTTACACACGAGTCTCACAGAGAGATTCAGATATAGTTTTGGTGTTCCTGTTGCCTGACTTGAGCGTCGGAGCTACAACGGCCGCCAGAGGCGCCGTCTGTGTGTTTTGCAGGCAGCGTTTGGAGTTCCGGCGATGGTTCTTGGAGCGTTCCTGCAGAACAGAAGGCTAGACGAAGGAGTGACGAGGCAATCCTCCACGTTCGAGTCAAGCGGCAGGATCATTGGCGCCCACCGTGGGGCCCGTGTAAACTGTGATTCCCATCCACAGTTGAGTTTGTGAGGTTTTCGGTGGTTTCTGTTCGATTGCTTGCTGCCGCAATCGTATTTCGGAGGTTTTGACTGTTTGAATCGAAGTTCAATCAGTGAGGTGTGGTTTCCTGGAGGTTTCTACCGATTGATTCTTGGATCAATCGTTGTGCGAAGGAAGTGGAAAGGTTTCTTGAGCGTTGTTGCAAGATAGGTTTCGCGTGTTGAAAGGCAGCTGTGTGAGTTTAGCAGAAGTTTGATGAGGAAAATGAGGACTGTAACATCCCGCCAATTTCATTGCATAATTATAAAATGAAATAGAGATAAAATAATAATGTTGAAGTGAACATAATTATATATATGTAATGAAGTTTTCTCCTCGTAGGGAGTTTAGTACATAATCTTCCGGTTTCCAAAAACGTAAACTAAATACAACAAAATACATAAAAACAGGCGATTTCCCAACAGGATAGGCGATCTCCCATCAGGAAAGGGCGATCTCCTATCAGAAAAGGGCGATCTCCTATCAGACACCATAAAAAGGGTGATCGCCTAACAGAAATATATATGGGCGATCTCCTCCCGGCGACCACTCACTGAGGAGCTCTACCACCTGCAACCTCGTCTGCTCCCGTGCAAAATACACGATCATCACAGTTTAAGAGAAAACAACCACAGAGCAATACAAAAGAAAGGGGTAAGCTAGATGTTTTTAAAAGCTTTTAAATCCATAGTAAATATGAAACTTCACACCATTCCTGATCCATATCAATTACAACCATCAACATTTCCATATTCCACATACTCGTCAAGTGTCCATTTGCTACTTTCAGTATTCAAGATTCACACGTCAGACTTTCCACTGACTCACAATGCATAGACACATGACACTACTTCCAGATTGACTCGTGCGTTGACTCAGGCTCAGAGATCTGCACCTGTCATACCATACCACTGTGAAATCCACACAGGGTCGCTGTGAAATCCACACAGCCATGCGCATATATAATCTCAATGTCATTAACTCTCCCGGTATGACAGGGTTAATTCATATAACAGGCCGAGCTCGTTCTTTTTCACACGACTCACCCATTCATATGAACCTCCTCCGACTCTCCACAACTGAATAACTTCATCTACGTGATTCCATTATATCAGCAGAGTCAGGATATCTCCTTCTAGACAAGCCCCTAGTCAATACACCTACACACGATCTTACACGGTATTTCCTTTCCTGAAAATACTATGCCTTGATCCCACATTCAAAACATCAAAACATCATACCACTCAAATGAATGGTTCAAATCACAGCAACAATCATTTCAAAGGTTCAGACTTTCGAGTATTACATGCATTCCACCTTTAAATCTCAAACAGTTTCAAAGCAACACCAAAAACAGGGAGTTCGCAAACAACGCCAAAACCGGCGATCTGGTTCAAAAACAAGGTATTTCGAAGTCTGTATTTAAAACCGGCGACCACGTCGCCCAAACACATAGAACAGAGCATTCACGAAGATGAAAACGAAACCGGCGACCACGTCGCCCTCACTTCAGAAACAGCTAATCTATGGCTTGTATTGAAAATGAAGGCTAGCTTCCCTTACCTGGACTTGCGCAAAACACCAAGAACTCCAAAACCCAACGAAGCTTAAAAGATGCTTTCACTCTATTTTTGCGTCTGGTTTGTAGGACTTGCAGAGAACTTCCCAGGTGCTCTAATGGTAGCCGTCGCTCGTCGTACTTTTGGGTGAAGGTGCCTGAATCGCAGTGCGAAGGAGAGAAAAGGAGAAGAAGGGAGGCAAACACACTCTTTCGCTCTTGAACCACTGCAACGTTCCTTTCTCTCAGAAGTGGGTTTTTGCATCTTAAACTAACTTGTCCACAAAAGCCGCTGCCACCACCCACTCTGCAGGGAAGTTTGCGTGTACGCTGCACTGAACAGTACGACTAAGCGTGCCTCTGCGCAGGCTAACACTCTGAGGTCACTATTTTGAACCACCCTTTTTGTCTACGTGGCGCGTGTGCAGGACGTTTCATGCTGGGAGTCTGGGTCCCACCTTCTCTGTGTGCAACTCGACATCGCGCGATAACCTTTCACCGATGACCTCTTGCGCGAAGACTATCCACCGATGACCTCTCGCGCGAAGACTATCCACCGATGACCTCTCGCGCGAAGACTATCCACCGATGACCTCTCGCGCGAAGGCTATCCACCGATGACCTCTCGCGCGAAGACTATCCACCGATGACCTCTCGCCCTGGCGATGCCCGCATGCCTCGCGCCCTGGCGATCACGTGTAGTCTAGGCGACCGGCGATTTTGTACTAACAAGGAAATCTTATAGTCTTCTAAGCTACACTTTCTTTCCTTTTTATTTTAAATAAAAACATACTTAGAATTCATTTAAAATATACCCTTTTATTCCAATTTAATTTTTACAGGTCCTTACATTCTCCCCATCAAGAAAAATTTTCGTCCCCGAAAATTGAATTACAAGGAAAAGAGGTATGGATAAGCTTCTCTCATGGGTTCTTCTAACTCCCAAGTTGAATCCCCTGATCTCTCATCCCACACCACTTTCACCATGTCGATGGTCTTGCCTCTGAGCTGTTTACTTTGCCGATCATCAATCCTGACTGGTTTTGCTTCAAAGGACAAGTCATCCCTGATCTGCACATCGTCCACTTCCAGCACATGACTAGGGTCTGCCATGTACTTCCTCAGCTGTGATACGTGCAAGACATTGTGCAGATTCGCTAAATGGGGAGGTAGGGCGATCTCATACGCCACTGGACCAATCCTTCTTAAGATCTGATATGGTCCCACGAACTTAGGGGACAACTTCTTTGATCTGATCGCCCGTCCTACACCCTTGGTTGGTGTCACTCTCATGAACACGTGGTCTCCAGCAGCAAACTCCAAAGGCTTTCTCCTCTGATCTGCATAGGACTTCTGCCTACTTTGAGAAGCTTTCATTCTGCTTTGTATCTGTTGCACCTTCTCGGTCATCTGCTGAATCAACTCTGGCCCAACCAAGACTGCTTCGCCCTCCTGGTACCAACATAAGGGAGTTCTGCATTTCCTCCCATACAGGGCTTCATATGGTGCCATCCCAATACTGGCGTGGTAACTATTATTATAAGTAAACTCCACCAGTGGCAACACCTCGTCCCAATTCCCCAATTGATCCAAGACACACGTCCTCAGCAGATCTTCCAAGGACTGGATCGTTCTCTCTGACTGACCATCTGTTTGGGGATGATATGCAGAGCTCATCCTCAACTTAGTTCCCAAGCAATTTTGTAAGGTCTGCCAAAACCGTGAAGTGAACCTGGGATCTCTATCTGAAACGATGCTGGAAGGCACTCCATGCAACCTCACTATTTCTTTGATGTATAACTGTGCCAGCTTGGCCATAGGCATCTTCATATTCACTGGAAGAAAGTGGGCACTCTTCGTCAGCCTATCAATGATGACCCAGATTGCATCATGGCCCTTTACCGATCTGGGTAAATGGGTGACAAAATCCATGGCGATGCTGTCCCATTTCCACTCAGGGATATCCAGTTGCTGTAACAACCCGCCAGGTCTTTGATGCTCTACCTTCGCCTTCTGACACGTTAAGCAGGTTGCAACATACTGGGCGATGTCTCTCTTCATGCCCGACCACCAAAATGACTCCTTCAAGTCATGGTACATCTTGTTCATGCCTGGATGTAGGTTAAGGCGACTCTTGTGACCTTCATCTAGGATCATCTTCTTCAATTCTCCATTTGCAGGGATGCAAATCCTGCCATTAAATCTCAAGATCCCATCATCGCCCATCACAAAGTCTCTAGCCTGGTCGGTCCCTAGTGACTCCACAGTACGCTTCAGACTAGGGTCTTCCAACTGCTTATCCTTTATCATTCCAAGGAAGTCATTAGTTATAGCCAGCTTACTACAACTAATGTGATTCACATGAAACTCTACCCCAAGGTTTAAGTCTCTGAACTGCTCGATCAGTTTCTGCTCTTCCATCATCATGGTGGCTACTTGTATTGATTTTCTACTCAAGGCATCTGCCACTACATTGGCCTTCCCTGGATGGTACATGAGTTGAAAATCATAGTCCTTTAAAAACTCCATCCACCTTCTTTGCCTCATGTTTAGTTCCTTCTGATCGAACAGGTATTTCAGGCTCTTATGGTCACTGAACACCTGGAACCGAGCTCCATATAAATAGTGCCTCCAGATCTTCAAGGCAAACACCACAGCCGCCAACTCCAAATCATGCGTAGGGTAGTTTCTCTCATGAACCTTGAGTTGCCTTGAAGCATATGCAACCACTCTTTTCTCTTGCATTAAAACACATCCCAGACCCTGATGTGAAGCGTCACAGTAGACATCAAAAGGTCTTCCTACCTCGGGGATCACCAGTACTGGAGCACTAGTCAACCTTTCCTTTAGTTCCATGAAGCTCTGCTCACATCGGTCGGTCCAAGCAAAAGGTTGATTCTTGCGGGTCAGCTGTGTTAAAGGAGCCACTACCTTGGAAAAGTCCTCAATAAACCTCCGATAGTAGCCAGCTAAACCCACAAAGCTCCTTATCTCAGTGACGGTCTTAGGACGTTCCCACTGCAGCACTGCCTCTACCTTGGCTGGATCCACTGAGATCCCCCGAGCAGATATCACGTGTCCCAAGAAGTTGACTTCCTTCAGCCAAAACTCACACTTAGAGAACTTGGCCTAGAGTTGCTTCTCCCTCAGTATTTCCAATACTGTCCTCAGGTGTTCTTCATGTTCTTCCTCGGTCCTTGAATAAATGAGTATGTCGTCAATGAAGACCACCACAAACTTATCCAAGAAAGGGCGAAAAATCCTATTCATGTAGTCCATGAACAGAGCTGGAGCATTGGTTACTCCAAACGTCATCACCACATACTCATAGTGCCCATACCGAGACCTAAAAGCTGTCTTTTGAACATCTTCAGCTTTTACCAAAATTTGGTGGTACCCCGATCTCAGATCAATCTTGGAGAACACCGAGGCCCCATGTATTTGATCCATCAAATCGTCAATTCTGGGTAGGGGGTACTTGTTCTTGATGGTCAACTTGTTCAACTGCCTATAATCTATACACAGCCGAGACCCTCCATCCTTCTTCTTAACTAGGAGTACTGGAGCCCCCCATGGAGATACACTGGGTCTGATGAATTGTTTCTCCAGCAACTCTTCCACTTGCTTCTTTAATTCTACCAGCTCGGCTGGTGCCATCCTGTAGGGCGCCATTGACACTGGTCCAGCCCCAGGTACCAAATCAATAGAGAATTCCACTTCTCTCTTAGGGGGTAACCCAGGTACTTCTTCTGGAAATACATCCGTGAAATCTTTCACCACGTGTATTCTGCTTACGTCCCCTTCATTCATCACTTCCAACCGAGCTAGCATCACGAAGCACCTCGCCCCTTCTTCCAACTCCGACTGCCCTTGCTGAGCAGATATTACATCTGACCCTTGGAGGTCTGGAAACGTTATCTTCTGACTACCGCAGTCAATGAGAACGTGATTGGCAGCTAGCCAATCCATTCCCAGGATAACATCCAGGTCCTGAAGAGGTAGGCAGATCAAGTTCACTTTGAATCTGCGTCCCTCTACTATCACTGGACATTCGGGGCAAGCTGTAGAGGTCAACACCTGTCCTGACGCAGGTGTAGAGACCATCAGTTCGAAGGGTAACTCCTTCACTAGAAGACCCAACTCGGCTACACACAGGCTTGACACAAAGGAGTGTGTCGCTCCAGAATCAAACAAAGCTTTTACACCTCTACCAGCTATAAAACAAACACCTTGCATGAGGTTACCTGACTGAGATGCTTCTGCTCCAGACATGGCAAACACTCTCCCTGTCGCCTGAGGTCTGCTGCCTTCGTTTCTCATCTGCTGAGAGCCACTGGGTTGGGTCGCCCCATTCCGGTTAGGGCACTCTCTAGCAACGTGCCCCGTCTTTTGGCAGGTGTAGCACCTTTTCTCTAAACTCCTCTTGAAGCACACGTTAGAGGTGTGTGGTCCACCACAATGGAAACACTTGGGTTTCCAAGGTTGCTGCTACTGAAACTGGGATGACGTTGTTTTCGCCCGATGTGGTGGAGGTCTCGTATAGGGCTTGCTTTGCGAGTGCTGCACCTTGGCCTTCCCACCGGAAGAACCTCCTGGGTGTGACCTGATCACCCGAGAATCACCTTTTTCCAGAGTCTCCACCATCTTCGCCTTCTCTACTAAGGCGTGAAATTCCCTGATGCACATCGGGGCTATGGTCCTCTTCAGCCCATGCTTCAGCCCCTCTTCGAACTTCCTACACCTCCAGGCCTCGGAGGTCGCCTGGGTGTAGAATCGGGCGAGGTACTCAAACCGAGCAGCATAAGCATTCACTGACATCTCCCCCTGCTCCAATCTGAGGAATTCAGCTTCCCTCGCAAACCTTGCGCTATCTGGGAAATATTTTTCCAAAAACCTCACCCTGAAGCTCTCCCAGTCTAACACTTCAGCTCTGGCCTCCATCATCTGCTGAGCTCCCATCCACCAGAACTCAGCTTCTCCAGACAGCAGATAGGTGGCGAACACCAACTTCTTCTCTTCAGGGCAGGAGGTCGCCCTAAAGATTTTCTCCAACTCCCTGACCCACTGATCTGCCTGATCAGGGGTAGCATTCCCACTAAACTTGGGTGGGTTGTGCCTCATGAACTCAGTCAGTCCCATCTGTTCTTGAGGCTGACCGACATGGGAATTTGTTTCAGCAGACCGAGCAGTTTCCCAGTGGTGCATGGTAGCTTGATGGTTCTTGATGGCATTTTCATGTGTTCTTCTTGAATCAAAGTAGAAATAGATGGAGCGGAAGCAATGGGTGAGTGAAACAAGACCCTCCTAGGAGTTGTGTTGGTCTTGAAGGTGCATGATGAGTATGGGTTGAGAGGTTTGGCCAGCTCAAGGGAGAAGGTGAAAGGATTGAAGTTTATAGCCTAGATTTCTAGGAGGAGTAAAGCTTGTGCACAAAAATGGCAGCATAACATTACTCAAAATAAACTTGAAAATACATGAGGTAGGCCTCCTTATTTATAGATTTAGGAGCCTTGGTGAGCAAGCTTAAAGGGTAGGGATGGAAATACAAAAAGTGGGGCTGCCTAGGGTATTGACTTTAGTCAAACCACACCATCATCCTAATATTCTAGAAGATAGGTCAAAAATGCAACATTTGATAGTACACCCCTCCTTCTTTTGCTAAAGGCACCTATTTGCTAGCACACCCCTCCTTCTATTGCTAAGGGCACCTTTTTGATAGCACACCCCTAAGTGAGCAAGTTTTGCTTTCTACACTACACTAATCTACTAAGCACCCCCTCCCCCTTTGGGCCTTTATGAAACATGTACAAGGATCTCTCTCTTCCATCCGTGGCTTCTTCTATGTGTGCTTGGATATGTTTAGCCATGGATCTTGTGAGAGGTCCTAGACGGTCTAGCTCCATGGATAGCCTCCCTCCTTCACGTTCTAGACGCTCACTTCCTGGAGCTAGACGCTCCTCTTGGTCTAGACGGTCTTCTTGGTTTGGGCCTTGGCTTCCTTGGCTAGATGTGCTTGGCCCTCCTCCATCAGTTCTGAGCCATCGCCGCATTCTGTTGTTGGATGGCAGTTGCCATCATCTCGATAGCCTTGGCAATCTGGCTCATCTCCGAAGAAGGTTGGGGAGGGGTAGGAGGTCTACGTGCCATCTTCTTCTTTTCAGATTTCGAAACTATGGTTGTCTACACTCCCTACAGCTACAAGAATGAGATCGATAAGAAATCAATTCATTCAGGAGGTAACATCTAGACCTTACAAAGGTCAGCATCTCAAAGTCATTAAGAATTTGAGTTTATCAACAGAATCCTAATACTTATAACCTCAAGCAAAATACCAGAACAGCTACTGGTATACAACCATCAACCCAAACAACCACTTTCAATTAATTACAAAAACACTCAATAAAATGACATAAATCACACCAGAATTCAATGTATGCTAAACATCAAACCTTTGGAATTAAGATTGAGAATCATCTCGATCCAGTTATGAGTGTGCACCCTCACCACTTTATCAAGACCCTCTCATTCTTAATACTAAGATTTTCAGTTAGGGCATATATTCACTAAAGCACACACAAAATTTCAATACAAAAACGTTTGAAAACCTTTCACTATAGTTGTTATTTAAAACTCAAATAAATTTTATAAGCAGAAGAAACACAATGGATCCACAGCCCTCAGGTCATCCTAAGGACGAACTGCTCTGATACCATTAATGTAACATCCCGCCAATTTCATTGCATAATTATAAAATGAAATAGAGATAAAATAATAATGTTGAAGTGAACATAATTATATATATGTAATGAAGTTTTCTCCTCGTAGGGAGTTTAATACATAATCTGCCGGTTTCCAAAAACGTAAACTAAATACAACAAAATACATAAAAACAGGCGATTTCCCAACAGGATAGGCGATCTCCCATCAGGAAAGGGCAATCTCCTATCAGAAAAGGGCGATCTCCTATCAGACACCATAAAAAGGGTGATCGCCTAACAGAAATATATATGGGCGATCTCCTCCCGGCGACCACTCACTGAGGAGCTCTACCACCTGCAACCTCGTCTGCTCCCGTGCAAAATACACGATCATCACAGTTTAAGAGAAAACAACCACAGAGCAATACAAAAGAAAGGGGTAAGCTAGATGTTTTTAAAAGCTTTTAAATCCATAGTAAACATGAAACTTCACACCATTCCTGATCCATATCAATTACAACCATCAACATTTCCATATTCCACATACTCGTCAAGTGTCCATTTGCTACTTTCAGTATTCAAGATTCACACGTCAGACTTTCCACTGACTCACAATGCATAGACACATGACACTACTTCCGGATTGACTCGTGCGTTGACTCAGGCTCAGAGATCTGCACCTGTCATACCATACCACTGTGAAATCCACACAGGGTCGCTGTGAAATCCACACAGCCATGCGCATATATAATCTCAATGTCATTAACTCTCCCGGTATGACAGGGTTAATTCATATAACAGGCCGAGCTCGTTCTTTTTCACACGACTCACCCATTCATATGAACCTCCTCCGACTCTCCACAACTGAATAACTTCATCTACGTGATTCCATTATATCAGCAGAGTCAGGATATCTCCTTCTAGACAAGCCCCTAGTCAATACACCTACACACGATCTTACACGGTATTTCCTTTCCTGAAAATACTATGCCTTGATCCCACATTCAAAACATCAAAACATCATACCACTCAAATGAATGGTTCAAATCACAGCAACAATCATTTCAAAGGTTCAGACTTTCGAGTATTACATGCATTCCACCTTTAAATCTCAAACAGTTTCAAAGCAACACCAAAAACAGGGAGTTCGCAAACAACGCCAAAACCGGCGATCTGGTTCAAAAACAAGGTATTTCGAAGTCTGTATTTAAAACCGGCGACCACGTCGCCCAAACACATAGAACAGAGCATTCACGAAGATGAAAACGAAACCGGCGACCACGTCGCCCTCACTTCAGAAACAGCTAATCTATGGCTTGTATTGAAAATGAAGGCTAGCTTCCCTTACCTGGACTTGCGCAAAACACCAAGAACTCCAAAACCCAACGAAGCTTAAAAGATGCTTTCACTCTGTTTTTGCGTCTGGTTTGTAGGACTTGCAGAGAACTTCCCAGGTGCTCTAATGGTAGCCGTCGCTCGTCGTACTTTTGGGTGAAGGTGCCTGAATCGCAGTGCGAAGGAGAGAAAAGGAGAAGAAGGGAGGCAAACACACTCTTTCGCTCTTGAACCACTGCAACGTTCCTTTCTCTCAGAAGTGGGTTTTTGCATCTTAAACTAACTTGTCCATAAAAGCTGTAACTTCCCGCCAAAATAAAGCCATACATACATGTATAATGAAAATAAAGGTGAACAAATAATATTGAAGAATGATAATATATATATAAGTAATGAAGTTGCTCCTCTTAGGGAGTTTAATACATAACCAGTCAAATGTTTTCAAAATTTAACGAATTCAATCAAATACAACAAGACCGGCGGTCTCCACACATGAACCGGCGATCTGGTAACAGAAGGCCCAAACAGGCGATCTGCTAGCAGGACATAAATCCGGCGATCACCACCAAGAGATAGAAAACCGGCGATCTCTCCCTCGGCGACCACTCACTAAGGAGCTCTACATCCTGGAAGATCATCTGCTCCCGTGTAAGTTATACACGATCATCACAGTTTAAAGAGAAAAACAGCCAACGAGCAAAACACACAGGGTAAGCTAGATATTTTAAAGAGAGTTTAAATAAGAACATTAAAATCAGGGTAAGCAATTTTCAAGATATTCACGTAAAGCTATAGATTTTCTCAATACCCTTCACCTGATCGCCCAGAAATCACACATTTCACAATATTCTCAAGAGTCATTCTATTTCACAAAACTGCATCAAGTGTCTATAAATTTCAAGTTCCTCATTTCACATGTCAGACCACCACTGACCCAGCACACAAGACACTTGACACTACTTCCGGAAGACTCGTGCATTGACTAGACTCAGAGATCCGCACCTGTCATACTAAACAGCTGTAATGTTTACCAGCTATACGCATCAACACAATCTCAATCTCAAGTTCATCATTCTCACAGTATGACAGGGTTAATCCATATAACAGGCCGAGCTCGTCTTGTTCACACGAGACACCCATTCATATGAACCTCCTTCGACTCTCAACGCCTGAATAACTTCATCTATGTGAATTCATTATCTCAGGAGAGTCAGGATAATCTCATTATAGACATCACCGATCAATGCACGTCCTACACGATCTTACACGGTATTTTCTTTCCTGAAAATACTATGCCTTGATCCCACATTCACATCATGCAACACATCTCATAACACTTAAAGGAAAGATTTCAATCACAGCAAAAGCTCACTCCAAGGTTCTTACTTTCGAATATCTCATTTAAATCTCATACCGTTTCAAAGCAACATCAAAAACAGGGAGTTCGTAAACAACGCCAAAACCGGCAATCTAGTTCAAAAACAGGGTATTTCGAAGTCTGCATTTAAAACCGGCGACCACGTCGCCCAAACACATAGCACAGAGCATTTTACAAAGATGAAAACGAAAATCGGCGACCACGTCGCCCTCACTTCCGAAATAGCTAAACTATGGCTTGTATTAAAAATGAAGTCTAGCTTCCCTTACCTGGACTTGCGCAAAACACCAAGAGCTCCGAAACCCAACGAAGCTTGAACAACGCCTTGGCTCTGTTTTTGCGTCTGGTTGAAGGACTTGCAGAGAACCTCCCAGGTGCTCTAATGGTGCTGCCTCTCGTCGTACTCTTGTGTGAAGATGCTAGAATCGCAGCGCGAAGGAGATATCTGGAGGAGAAGGGAGGTAACTCACTCTTTCTCTCTTTGAATGCTGCAACGTTTTTTTTCTCTCAGCAGTGGGTCTCTGCATCTTAAACCAACTTATCCACCAAAAGCAGCTGCCACACCCACTCTGCAGAGAAGTCTGAGTGTACGTTTCCCTGAACAGTACGACTACAGTTGTCTCTTGCGCAGGCCAACCACTCCCTGAACAGTACTACTGAGCGTGCCTCTGCGCAGGCTAACACTCTGAGGTCACTATTCTGAACCACTCTTTTTGTCTACGTGGCGCGCGTGCAGGACATTCCATGCTGGAAGTCTGGGTCCCACCTTCTCTGTGTGTAACTCGACGTCACGCGATGACCTTTCACCGATGACCACAGGCGCGAAGTCTATCCACCGATGACCTCTCCCGCGAAGGCTATCCACCGATGACCTCTCGTGCGAAGGCCATCCACCGATGACCTCTCGCGCGAAGGCTATCCACCGATGACCTCTCACGCGAAGACAATCCACCGATGACCTCTCGCGCGAAGACAATCCACCGATGACCTCTCGCGCGAAGACTATCCACTGAGGACCTCTCGCGCGAAGGCTATCCACTGAGGACCTCTCGCGCGAAGGCAATCCACCGATGACCTCTCCCTGGCGAACGACCGATGTCTCGCCCTGATGATGCCCGCATGCATCTTGCCCTGGCGATGCCTGCATGCCTCGCGCCCTGGCGACGACATGCAGTCTAGGCGACCGGCGATTATGTATTAACAAAGAACTCTTATCGTTTTCTAGACTGCACTTTCCTTCCTTTTTAACTTAAATAAAACATATTTAGAATTTATTTAAAATATACTCTTTTATTCCAATAAATTTTTCAGGTCCTTACAAAAGCCGCTGCCACCACCCACTCTGCAGGGAAGTTTGCGTGTACGCTGCACTGAACAGTACGACTAAGCGTGCCTCTGCGCAGGCTAACACTTTGAGGTCACTATTCTGAACCACCCTTTTTTGTCTACGTGGCGCGCATGCAGGACGTTTCATGCTGGGAGTCTGGGTCCCACCTTCTCTGTGTGCAACTCGACATCGCGCGATAACCTTTCACCGATGACCTCTTGCGCGAAGACTATCCATCGATGACCTCTCGCGCGAAGACTATCCACCGATGACCTCTCGCGCGAAGACTATCCACCGATGACCTCTCGCGCGAAGGCTATTCACCGATGACCTCTCGCGCGAAGACTATCCACCGATGACCTCTCGCCCTGGCGATGCCCGCATGCCTCGCGCCCTGGCGATCACGTGTAGTCTAGGCGACCGGCGATTTTGTACTAACAAGGAAATCTTATAGTCTTCTATGCTACACTTTCTTTCCTTTTTATTTTAAATAAAAACATACTTAGAATTCATTTAAAATATACCCTTTTATTCCAATTTAATTTTTACAGGTCCTTACAAGGACAACCAGATCTGGTTCAGCTGCGCCACAATCTGGAGAGGATAACGTGACGATGTCGCAAATGCTGGAGATGATGCGTGCTTTGCAAGAAGATGTGGCAGCATCGCGCATCGAGCAGACGAAGATGCACGGCGACCTGGTCGCTTCCCAGGCCAGGAACGAAGAGCTGAGCAAGGTTAATGAGGAGTTACGTCAGGCTCTTCGCGAGCAGAGGGAGAGTGCCGCGACTGGTGGAGGCGCGCCAACGTCTCCGCCACGAGTTTTTCCAGTGCCATTTTCGCAGGCGATCATGGATGCTACGATTCCTACGAACATCGCGGCGGTGAAGGCCTCCTTCACTGGAGTGGAAGATCCAGAGGCTCACCTTACTGCGTTTCATACGCAGATGATGTTGTCGGGAGGATCGGATGCGGTCTATTGCAAGATGTTCATGAGCACTCTCCACAGTACAACATTGGATTGGTTTGTGAGCCTACCTACTGGACACATTTCCAGTTTCCAGCAGTTTTCCAAGCTGTTCGTCGATCAGTACATCGTGAATAAGGCGCCGCCTATGGTGTCGTACGACCTATTCGACGTAAGGCAATTCCAGGGGGAATCTTTGAAGGACTATATGAATAGGTTTGGAGCTCAGATAGTCCGATTACCAGGTAAAGATGAGGAGATGTTCGTGCACGCCTTCAAGAAGGGCGTGCTACCTGGACCATTCAGTGAATCGTTAATCAGGAGCCACCCTGCAACGTTTGCAGAAATTCGGCGACGTGCTGTTGCTCACATTGCCGCTGAGAATGAAGTGATGGAGAAGAGAGGGAATATGGCTCCTGCGAAACCACGCACCCAAGCCAAGACTCAGCCTCAGAGGGTGTTGGAGACGGCGGTGGTGAAGAAGGATCAAAGGACATACCACCCTTATGATTCGAAGAAAAACAAAGGTGATGGCAGTGGTAGAGGAAGAGGGCCAGGTTGCCTGAGGGAGTTCAAGCGCCCTCCGAGGCATGAGTTCGTGATGGGATTGGTGGACCTGATCGCCATTCCCAGTATAGCTGCAAAGCTGAAGATGCCCGAAGAGATGTCGGATAAGGTGTTGGGGCCAAAGCCAGAGGCGTGGTGTGAATTCCACAAAGGTTTTGGCCACGCCCTTGACTCCTGCCTGTCGCTGGGATACCAACTGGACGAGTTGGTTAGAAGTGGATTTCTGAAGAACTATTTGCTGGAGAAGAAGCAGCAACTGCGCCGAGCTCCCAGCCGGTGAGCAGCGAAGGCCAACAACATGAAGTGCCCATCCACGGGGAAATCCACACTATAGCTGGGGGTTTCTCATGAGGTGGGTGCACCGCGTCACAGCCAGTGGAAGAGTTCTCTTACCTCATTTGAGGTAGTCCACGTACCAAGGGAGCAAAATGCCTGAGCTGACTTGCTAGTCAAGCTCGCCAGTTCGGGCAAGAGGGGTGGACAGAGGACAGTTACAGTTATTCAAGAAACGTTGAAGACACCTAGGGCGTTTGTGGCGAATCACCAGGTGCTTCAAGTGAGCAAGTCGGCAGAGGGAACGGCGAGGAGTCACAGGTCTTTGACTCAGGAGACTTTGAGAACGCCAAGGATGAGGGCATCCCCTGTGGATGAAGTGAACTTTATTTCAGTTAAAGCTTCGTAAGTAGTACAAACTCAGGGGAATCATGAACAGTTTTGTAAAAACAGTTACAAGGGGGCACTCACTTTTTTCCTAAGGAAGGTTTTTAACGAGGCCGCCCAATAAATAAGATGTTCAAACTAAAGTTTATGTGCATATCGTTTTAAAGAAGTTTTTGGAAAAACCTTATCACCTGAAGTGATTCGAGGTAGAAGTAAAATGATTGCGCACGTTTTAAGTGAAAAGTTTTAAAGTCCTCATCTCCCTTAGGCGATCAGAGGCACAAGTGAAAAGTTTTAAAGTCCTCATCGCCCTTAGGCGATTAGGGGCACAAGTGAAAAGTTTTAAAGTCCTCATCGCCCTTAGGCGATCAGAGGCACAAGTGAAAAGTTTTAAAGTCCTCATCGCCCTTAGGCGATCAGAGGCACAAGTGAAAGGTTTTTAAAGTCCTCATCGTCCTTTGGCGATCGGAGGCATCCAGCGAAGTTCAAAGTCCTCCTTGCCTTTGAGCAAGTGTAGGCAACAGAGAAAGACCTCCTTGCCTTTGAGCAAGTCCAGGTGAGAATAGAGGAAGACCTCCTTGCCTTTGAGCAAGTGTAGGCAACAGAGGAAGCCCTCCTTGCCTTTGAGCAAGTGTAGGCAACAGAGGAAGTCCTCCTTGCCTTTGAGCAAGTGTAGGCAACAGAGGAAGTCCTCCTTGCCTTTGAGCAAGTGCAGGCGAGAAAGAGGAAGACCTCCTTGCCTTTGAGCAAGTGTAGGCAACAGAGGAAGACCTCCTTGCCTTTGAGCAAGTGCAGGCGAGAAAGAGGAAGTCCTCCTTGCCTTTGAGCAAGTGCAGGCGAGAACAGAGGAAGACCTCCTTGCCTTTGAGCAAGTGTAGGCAACAGAGGAAGACCTCCTTGCCTTTGAGCAAGTGTAGGTACCAGAGGAAGTCCTCCTTGCCTTTGAGCAAGTGTAGGCACAGAGGAAGTCCTCCTTGCCTTTGAGCAAGTGTAGGCAACAGAGGAAGTCCTCCTTGCCTTTGAGCAAGTGTGTAAGGACCTGTAAAATTGAATTGGAATAAAAAGGGATTTATTTTAAATAAATTCTAAGTATGTTTCTATTTAAAATAAAAAGGAAGGAAAGTGTAGTTTAGAAGACTATGAGATCGCCTAGTTAGCACATGATCGCCGGTCGCCTACTACACATGATCGCCAGGGCGCGAGGCATGTGGACGTCACCAGGGCGCGCGAGGCATGCGGGCAACGCCGGGGCGCGAGGCATGCGCGCAACGCCGGGGCGCGAGGCATGTGGACGTCACCAGGGCGCGCGAGGCATGCGGGCAACGCCGGGTCGCGAGAGGCATGCGGGCGTCGCCAGGGAGAGACATCGGTCGTCTCCCATGGAGAGACATCGGTCGTCTCCCAGGGAGATACATCGGTCGTCTTCCAAGGAGAGACATCGGTCGTTTGCCAGTTTGAGACCTCAGTGGATAGTCATCGCGCGAGCGGTCATCGGTGGAAGGTTATCGCGCGATGTCGAGTTTCACACAGATAAAGTGGGACCCAGACTCCCAGCATGACGCGTCCTGCACGCGCGCCACGTGGACAAAAAGGGTGGTTCAGAATAGTGACATCAGAATGTTGGCATGCACAAGAGACAACAGTGGTCGTGCTGTTCAGGGCAGTGGTTGGCATACACAAGAGACAACAGTGGTCGTACTGTTCAGGGCAGTGGTTGGCAGGCACAAGAGACAACCGTGGCCGTACTGTTCAGTGAGAACGTACACTCAGGCTTTCCTGCAGAAGGGGTGGCAGCAGCAGCATGCGTGGACAGGTAGGCTTGGATTCAAAAGCCCACTGCGGGAAGGCAAAGGAGGTTACAGTGGCTCAAGAGTGAAAGAGTGAGTGCATCTTCATCCCTCTCTTTTCTCTCCTTCGCGCTGCGATTCAGGCAACCTCAAGCACCATTACGACGAGCGACGACTACCATTAGAGCACCTGGAAGATTCTCTGCAAGTTCTACAAACCAGACACTAAAACAGAGCCAAGGCATTCTTTAAGCTTCGTTGGGTTTTGGAGCTCTTGGTGTTTTGCGCAAGTCCAGGTAAGGGAAGCTAGCTTTATCTTCAATAAAAGCCGTAGATTAGCTGTTTCTGAAGTGAGGGCGACGTGGTCGCCGGTTTCGTTTTCATCTTCGTGAATGCTCTGTTTTTACGTGTAGGGCGACGTAATCGCCGGTTTTAAATGTTGTCTTCTAAAATCCCCTGTTTTAGTGTCGCTCTGCACTTGTTCGAGGTTGATATGTGAAATACATGTGTTATTGGAAAGATCTGAACCTAGATACGTTTGTTGCTGTGGTAGAGATTGTTCATTTAAGTGTTGCATGGTGTATTGGGTGAATTGATGATCTTTTACTGTCCTGTGTGGACTTTCCTTGTTGTCCTGTGTGGACTTTGCTTGCTGTCCTGTGTGGACTTTCCTTGCTGTCCTGTGTGGACTTTCCTTGTTGTCCTGTGTGGACTTTGCTTGCTGTCCTGTGTGGACTTTCCTTGTTGTCCTGTGTGGACTTTGCTTGCTGTCCTGTGTGGACTTTCCTTGCTGTCCTGTGTGGACTTTACTTGCTGTCCTGTGTGGACTTTACAGTGGTGTGGTGTGTGTCTATGTGTGTTAAATCAGTGGAAGTCTGACGTAAGAAATGAGGAACTTTGAATTGATAGACACTTGATGCATTATGTGAAATAGAACGACTCTTGAAAATATTGTGAAATGCGTGATTTCTTGGCGATTAGGTGAAGGGAATGAGAAACTCTATAGTTTTACGTGGGTATCTTGAATTTGTTTTATTCTGATTTTTATGTTCATATTTAAACTCTCTTTAAAATATATAGCTTACCCTGCGTGTTCTGCTCTATGGCTGTTTTTCTCTTAAAACTGTGATGATCGTGTAATTTTTACACGGGAGCAGATGATCTTCCAGGAAGTAGAGTTCCTTAGTGAGTGGTCGTCGGGGAAGAGATCGCCTGTTTCTATCTCTTGGTGGTGATCGCCGGATTTATGTCCTGATAGCAGATCGCCTGTTTTGGGGTCTTCTGTTAGGAGATCGCCGGTTTATGTATGGAGATCGCCGTTTTCGTTGTATTTGATTGATTTCGTTAAGTTTTGAAAAAAACATTTGACTGGTTATGTATTAAACTCCCTGTGAGGAGCAACTTCATTACTTATATATATAATTATGTTCTCTTCAACATTATTTGTTTACCTTTATTTTCATTATATAAATATAAATAGTTTTTGGCGGGATGTTACAAAGTGCAGGCGAGAAAGAGGAAGACCTCCTTGCCTTTGAGCAAATGTAGGCAACAGAGGAAGACCTCCTTGCCTTAGAGCAAGTGCAGGTGAGAAAGAGGAAGTCCTCCTTGCCTTTGAGCAAGTGCAGGCGAGAAAGAGGAAGTCCTCCTTGCCTTTGAGCAAGTGTAGGCAACAGAGGAAGTCCTCCTTGCCTTTGAGCAAGTGCAGGCGAGAAAGAGGAAGACCTCCTTGCCTTTGAGCAAGTGTAGGCAACAGAGGAAGACCTCCTTGCCTTTGAGCAAGTGCAGGCGAGAAAGAGGAAGTCCTCCTTGCCTTTGAGCAAGTGCAGTCGAGAACAGAGGAAGACCTCCTTGCCTTTGAGCAAGTGTAGGCAACAGAGGAAGACCTCCTTGCCTTTGAGCAAGTGTAGGTACCAGAGGAAGTCCTCCTTGCCTTTGAGCAAGTGTAGGCAACAGAGGAAGTCCTCCTTGCCTTTGAGCAAGTGTAGGCAACAGAGGAAGTCCTCCTTGCCTTTGAGCAAGTGCAGGTGAGAAAGAGGAAGACCTCCTTACCTTTGAGCAAGTGTAGGCAACAGAGGAAGACCTCCTTGCCTTTGAGCAAGTGCAGGTGAGAAAGAGGAAGTCCTCCTTGCCTTTGAGCAAGTGCAGGCGAGAAAGAGGAAGACCTCCTTGCCTTTGAGCAAGTGTAGGCAACAGAGGAAGACCTCCTTGCCTTTGAGCAAGTGCAGGCGAGAAAGAGGAAGTCCTCCTTGCCTTTGAGCAAGTGCAGGCGAGAACAGAGGAAGACCTCCTTGCCTTTGAGCAAGTGTGTAAGGACCTGAAAAATTAAATTGGAATAAAAGAGTTATATTTTAAATGAATTCTAAGTATGTTTTTATTTAGAATAGAAAGGGAGGAAAAAGTTAAGTTTAGAAGGCTACGAGGTCGCCGGTCGCCTGCTACACATGAGCGCCAGGTGGACATCGCGCGGGCGTGAGAGGCATGCAGGCATCGCGCGGGCGCGAGAGGCATGCAAGCATCGCGCGGGCGTGAGAGGCATGCAGGCATCGCGCGGGCGTGAGAGGCATGCAGGCATCGCGCGGGCGCGAGAGGCATGCAGGCATCGTGCGGGCGCGAGAGGCATGCAGGCATCGCGCGGGCGCGAGGGGCATGCGAGCATCGCGCGGGCGCGAGGCACGCGGGCATTGCCAGGGCGCGATGCATGTGGACGTGGCCAAGGCGCGAGAGTTATGAGGGCGTCGCCAGGGAAGACATCGGTTGTCTCCCAGAGGAAGACATCGGTCGTTCGCCAGGAAGATGTCATCGGTGGTTATCTTCGCGCGAGGTCATCGGTAGTTGTCTTCGCGCGAGGTCATCGGTGGATCGTCTTCGCACGAGAGGTCATCAGTGGTTTCTCTTCGAGCTGGTAGTCATCGGCGAAAGGTCATCGCGCGACGTTGAGTTACACCCAGAGAACGTGGGCCCCAGACTCCCAGCAAGAGATGTTCTGCACGCGCGCCACGTAGACAAAAGAGTGGTTCAGAATAGTGACCTCAGAGCGTAGCCTGCGCAGAGACACGCTTAGTAGTACTGTTCAGGGAAGCGTGCGCGCAAACTTCCCTGCAGAGTAGGTGGTGGCAGCTGCTTTTGGAGGGATAAGTTGGTTTAAGTTACAAAAATCCACTGCTGAGAGAAAAGAAAACATTGTTGTATTCGACGAGAGAAAGAGTGAGTTCCCTCCCTTCTCCTCCAGTTACCCCCTCCGCGTTGCGATTTCAGCATCTCCACACAAGAGTACGACGAGAAGCGACACCATTGGAGCACCTGGGAAAGTTCTCTGCAACTCCTTCAAAACCAGACTCAAGAATAGAGCCAAGGCATTCTTCAAGCTCTGTTGGATTTCGAAGCTCCTGGTGGTTGCGCAAGTCCAGGTAAGGGAAGCTAGACCTCTTTTTCCATACAAGCCATAGTGTAGCTATCTCTGAAGTGAGGGCGACGTGGTCACCATTTTTGTTTTCATCTGCGTAAAATTCTCTGTTTGTGTGCTTGGGCGACGTGGTCGCCGGTTTTATATACAGTCTTCGAAACACCCTGTTTTTGAACTAGATCGCCGGTTTTGGCGTTGTTTGTGAACTCTCTGTTTTTGGGGGTTGTTTTGAAACTACTTGAGATTTAAATGAAGTATTCGAAGATCTGAACCTTGAAATGATTCGTTGCTGTGACTTGAATCAATTACTCGAGTGGTATGATGTTTGTGAATGCTGTGAATGTGGGAACGAGGCATAGTATTTTCAGGAAAGAAAATACCGTGTAAGATCTTGTAGTAGGTGCATTGATCGGTGATTCCTAAGGGGATATCCTGACTCTGCTGAGGTAATGGAATCACGTAGAGGAAGTTACTCAGTTGTTGAGAGTCGAAGGAGGTCTATATGATGGGCGTCTCGTGTGAAAAAGAACGAGCTCCGTCTGTCCTATGGATTAACCCTGTCATACCAGGAGAACTATTGACATTGAGATGATATATGCGCATGCTGTGTGGATTCACAGCGACCCTGTGTGGATTTCACAGTGGTGTGGTATGACAGGTGCAGATCTCTGAGTCTAATCAACGCACGAGTCAATCCGGAAGTAGTGTCAAGTGTCTTGTGTGGTGAGTCAGTGGAAAGTCTGACGTGAGAAATGAGAAACATTGATAGTTTATAGACACTTGATGCAGTATTGTGAAATGGAATGACTATGGGTGAATGTTGTGAAATGTGTGATTTTGGGCGATCAGGTGAATGATATGAGCAACTCTACGTTTTACATGGATATTTTGAAACTTGTTTTACTTTGATTGTCATGTTCATGATTTAAACTTCCTTTAAATTATATAGCTTACCCTACGTGTTTTGGTTCTGTGGCTGTTCTCTTAAAACTGTGATGATCGTGTATAACTTACCTCGTTCGATAGGAGATCGGTCTCTTCCGATAGGAGATCGCCTGCTTCGTTTTTTTTACTGCATTTTGTTTATGTTTCTGGAAAAATTTGACCGAATTTGTATTAAACTCCCTGTGAGGAGAAACTACATTTCATATATATAATATTTTGTTCATAGAATCTATTTGTTACCTTTATTTTCATTATATACATTTGTATAGTATTTTGGCGGGATGTTACATTAATGGTATCAGAGCAGTTCGCCTTAGGATGACCTGAGGGCTGTGGATCCATTGTGTTTCTTCTGCTCATAAAACTTATTTGAGTTTTAAATAACCACTAGAGTGGGAGGTTTTCAAAACGTTTTTGGTATTGAAAGTTTGTGTATGCCTTAGTGAATGTATGCTCTAATTGAAAATCTTAGCATTGAGAATGAGGAGATCCTGATAAAGTAATGAGGGTGCACACTCATAACTGGATCGGGAAAATTCTTAATCTTAATTCCAAAGGTTTGATGTTTAGCCTACGTTGAATTCTGGTGTGATTTCTGAGTGTTCTTGAATTTGACTGAGGTGGTAGTTTAGATTGATGTTTGCACACCAGTAACTGTTCTGGTGTTTTGTTTGGGATTATAAGTGTTATAACTTTGTTGATGAACTCAAATTCTTAATGACTTTGAGATGCTGACCTTTGTAAGGTCTAGATGGTACCTCCTGAATGAATTGATTTCTGATCGATCTCATTCTTGTAGTTGTAGGGAATATAGAAACCAATAGATTCAGAATCCAGAACGAAGAAGATGGCACGTAGACCTTCTACCCCACCCCAACCTTCCTCAGAGATGAGCCAGATCGCCAAGGCCATCGAGATGATGGCGACTGCCATTCAGCAGCAGAATGCGGCGATGGCTCAGAACCATCAAGCCACAATGCAACACTGGGAAACTGCCCGATCTGCTGAGACAAACTCCCACGTCGGTCAGCCCCAAGAACAGATGGGACTGGCCGAGTTCATGAGGCACAACCCACCTAAGTTCAGTGGGAATGCTACCCCTGACCAGGCAGATCAGTGGGTCAGGGAGTTGGAGAAAATCTTTAGGGCGACCTCCTGCCCTGAAGAGAAGAAGTTGCTGTTCGCCACTTATCTGCTATCAGGAGAAGCTGAGTTCTGGTGGATGGGAGCTCAGCAGATGATGGAGGCACGAGAGGATGTATTGGATTGGGAGAGCTTCAGGGTGAAGTTCTTGGAGAAATACTTCCCTGACAGTGCCAAGTTTGCAAGGGAAGCTGAGTTCTTAAAGTTGGAGCAGGGGGACATGTCAGTAAACGCCTATGCTGCTCGTTTTGAGTACCTCGCCCGGTTTTATACCCAGGCGACCTCCGAGGCCTGGAGATGTAGAAAATTCGAAGAAGGACTGAAGCATGGGCTGAAGAGGACCCTAGCCCCGATGTGCATCAGGGAATTCCACGCCTTAGTGGAGAAGGCGAAGATGGTGGAGACCCTGGAAAAGGGTGATTCTCGGGTGATCAGGTCACACCAAGGAGGTTCCTCCATTGGGAGGGCTAAGGCACAGCACCCACAAAGCAAACCCTATGCGAGACCTCCACCACATCGGGCAGGAGCAGCACCTCCCCAGTTTCAACAGCAGCAACCTTGGAAACCCAAGTGTCTTCACTGTGGTGGACCACACGCCTCCAATGCTTGTTTCAGGAAGATTTCAGAGAGGAGATGTTTTGTCTGCCAAAAGATAGGGCACGTTGCTAGAGAGTGCCCTAGCAGGGATGGGGCGACCCAACCCAGTGGCTCCCAACAGTTGAGGAACGAGGGCAACAGACCTCAGGCAACAGGGAGGGTGTTCGCCATGTCTGGAACAGAGGCAGCTCAGTCAGGTAACCTCATCCAAGGTGTTTGTTTTATTGCTGGTAGAGGTGTAAGGGCTTTGTTTGATTCTGGAGCGACACACTCCTTTGTGTCAAGCCTGTGTGTAGCTGAGTTGGGCCTCCTAGTGAAGGAGTTACCTTTCGAACTGTTGGTCTCTACACCTGCGTCAGGACAGGTGTCGACCTCTACGGTGTGCCCCGAATGTCCAGTAATTGTGGAGGGACGCAGATTCAAGGTGAACTTGATCTGCCTACCTCTTCAGGACCTGGATGTTATCCTGGGAATGGATTGGTTAGCTGCCAATCACGTTCTCATAGACTGTGGTAGGCAGAAAGTAGCGTTTCCAGACCCCCAAGAATCGGATGTGTTATCAGTTCAACGAGGGCGATCAGAGCTGGAAGGAGGGGCGAGGTGCTTCGTGGTGCTCGCCCGGTTGGAAGTGGAGAATAAAGGGGACGTAAACAGGATACAAGTGGTGAAAGATTTCACAGATGTATTCCCAGAAGAGGTGCCTGGGTTACCCCCTAAGAGAGAAGTGGAATTCTCTATTGACTTGGTACCTGGAGCTGGACCAATATCAATGGCACCTTACAGGATGGCACCAGCCGAGTTAGTGGAGTTAAAGAAGCAAGTGGAAGAGTTGCTGGAGAAGCAATTCATCAGACCCAGCGTATCTCCATGGGGAGCTCCAGTGCTCCTAGTCAAGAAGAAGGATGGAGGGTCTCGGTTGTGTATAGACTACAGGCAATTGAACAAATTGACCATCAAGAACAAGTACCCCCTACCTCGGATTGATGATTTGATGGACCAAATTCATGGGGCCTCGGTGTTCTCCAAGATTGACCTGAGATCGGGGTATCACCAAATCTTGGTAAAAGCTGAAGATGTTCAGAAGACAGCTTTTAGGTCTCGATATGGGCACTACGAGTATGTAGTGATGCCATTTGGAGTCACCAATGCTCCAGCTCTATTCATGGACTACATGAATAGGATCTTTCGCCCTTTCTTGGATAAGTTTGTGGTGGTCTTCATAGATGACATCCTCATTTATTCAAGGACCGAGGAAGAGCATGAGGAACACCTGAGGACAGTATTGGAAATACTGAGAGAGAAGCAGCTCTATGCCAAGTTCTCCAAGTGTGAGTTCTGGCTGAGGGAAGTCAACTTCTTAGGACACGTGATATCTGCCCAAGGGATCTCGGTAGATCCAGCCAAGGTAGAGGCAGTGCTGCAATGGGAACGTCCTAAGACCGTGACTGAGATAAGGAGCTTTGTGGGGTTGGCGGGCTACTATCGGAGGTTTATTGAGGATTTTTCCAAGATAGTGGCTCCTTTAACACAGCTAACCCGCAAGGACCAACCTTTTGCTTGGACCGACCGATGTGAGCAGAGCTTCATGGAACTAAAGGAGAGGCTGACCAGTGCTCCAGTGCTGGTGATCCCCGAGGTAGGAAGACCTTTTGATGTCTTCTGTGACGCTTCACATCAAGGCTTGGGATGTGTTTTAATGCAAGAGAAGATAGTGGTTGCATATGCTTCAAGACAACTCAAGGTTCATGAGAGAAACTACCCTACGCATGACTTGGAGTTGGCGGCAGTGGTTTTTGCCTTGAAGATCTGGAGGCACTATCTATATGGAGCTCGGTTTCAGGTGTTCAGTGACCACAAGAGCTTGAAGTACCTGTTCGATCAGAAGGAACTAAACATGAGACAAAGAAGGTGGATGGAATTCCTAAAGGATTACGACTTTCAACTCATGTATCACCCAGGGAAGGCCAATGTAGTGGCAGATGCCTTGAGTAGGAAGTCTATACAAGTCGCCACCATGATGATGGAAGAGCAGAAACTGATCGAGCAGTTCAGAGACTTAAACCTTGGAGTAGAATTTCACGTGAATCACATTAGTTGTAGCAAGCTGACTATAACTAATGACTTCCTGGGAATGTTGAAGGATAAGCAATTGGAGGACCCTAGCCTGAAGCGCACTGTAGAGTCACTAGGGACAGATCAGGCGAGAGGCTTTGAGATGGGCGATGATGGGATCTTGAGGTTTGATGGCAGAATTTGCATATCTGCAAATGATGAGTTGAAGAAGATGATCCTAGAGGAAGGTCATAAGAGTCGCCTTAACCTTCATCCAGGCATGAACAAGATGTACCATGACTTGAAGGAGTCATTTTGGTGGTCGGGCATGAAGAGGGACATCGCCCAGTATGTGACAACCTGCTTAACGTGTCAGAAGGCGAAGGTAGAGCATCAAAGACCTGGCGGGCTGTTGCAGCAACTGGATATCCCTGAGTGGAAGTGGGACAGCATCGCCATGGATTTTGTCACTCATTTACCCAGATCGGCAAAAGGTCATGATGCAATCTGGGTCATCATTGATAGGCTGACGAAGAGTGCCCACTTTCTTCCAGTGAATATGAAGATGCCTATGGTCAAGCTGGCACAGCTATACATCCAAGAAATAGTAAGGCTGCATGGAGTGCCTTCCAGCATCGTTTCAGATAGAGATCCCAGGTTTACTTCACGGTTTTGGCAGACCTTACAAGAATGCTTGGGAACTAAGTTGAGGATGAGCTCTGCATATCATCCCCAAACAGATGGTCAGTCAGAGAGAACGATCCAATCTCTGGAAGATCTGCTGAGGGCGTGCGTCTTGGATCAATTGGGAAGTTGGGAGGAGGTGTTGCCACTAGTGGAGTTTACCTATAACAATAGCTACCACGCCAGTATAGGGATGGCCCCATATGAAGCCCTGTATGGGAGGAAATGCAGAACCCCCTTATGTTGGTACCAAGAGGGCGAGGCAGTCTTGGTTGGGCCAGAGTTGATTCAACAGACGACCGAGAAGGTAAAGCAGATACAAAGCAGAATGAAAGCTTCTCAGAGTAGGCAGAAGTCCTATGCAGATCAGAGGAGAAAGCCTTTGGAGTTTGCTGCTGGAGATCACGTGTTCATGAAAGTGACACCAACCAAGGGTGTAGGGCGGGCGATCAGGTCAAAGAAGTTGTCCCCTAAGTTCGTGGGACCATATCAGATCTTAAGAAGGATTGGCCCAGTGGCGTATGAGATCGCCCTACCTCCCCATCTGGCGAATCTGCACAATGTCTTTCACGTGTCACAGCTGAGGAAGTACATGGCAGACCCCAGTCATGTGCTGGATGTAGACGACGTGCAGATCAGAGATGACTTGTCCTTTGAAGCAAAACCAGTCAGGATTGACGATCGGCAAAGTAAACAGCTCAGAGGCAAGACCATCGACATGGTGAAGGTGGTGTGGGATGAGAGATCGGGGGATTCAACTTGGGAGTTAGAAGAACCCATGAGGGAGGCTTATCCATACCTCTTTTCCTTGTAATCCAATTTTCGAGGACGAAAATTTTTCTTGTTGGGGAGAATGTAAGGACCTGAAAAATTAAATTGGAATAAAAGAGTTATATTTTAAATGAATTCTAAGTATGTTTTTATTTAGAATAGAAAGGGAGGAAAAAGTTAAGTTTAGAAGGCTACGAGGTCGCCGGTCGCCTGCTACACATGAGCGCCAGGTGGACATCGCGCGGGCGTGAGAGGCATGCAGGCATCGCGCGGGCGCGAGAGGCATGCAGGCATCGCGCGGGCGTGAGAGGCATGCAGGCATCGCGCGGGCGCGAGAGACATGCAGGCATCGCGCGGGCGCGAGAGGCATGCAGGCATCGCGCGGGCGCGAGGGGCATGCGGGCATCGCGCGGGCGCGAGGCACGCAGGCATTGCCAGGGCGCGATGCATGTGGACGTGGCCAAGGCGCGAGAGTTATGAGGGCGTCGCCAGGGAAGACATCGGTTGTCTCCCAGAGGAAGACATCGGTCGTTCGCCAGGAAGATGTCATCGGTGGTTATCTTCGCGCGAGGTCATCGGTAGTTGTCTTCGCGCGAGGTCATCGGTGGATCGTCTTCGCACGAGAGGTCATCAGTGGTTTCTCTTCGAGCTGGTAGTCATCGGCGAAAGGTCATCGCGCGACGTTGAGTTACACCCAGAGAACGTGGGCCCCAGACTCCCAGCAAGAGATGTTCTGCACGCGCGCCACGTAGACAAAAGAGTGGTTCAAAATAGTGACCTCAGAGCGTAGCCTGCGCAGAGACACGCTTAGTAGTACTGTTCAGGGAAGCGTGCGCGCAAACTTCCCTGCAGAGTAGGTGGTGGCAGCTGCTTTTGGAGGGATAAGTTGGTTTAAGTTACAAAAATCCACTGCTGAGAGAAAAGAAAACATTGTTGTATTCGACGAGAGAAAGAGTGAGTTCCCTCCCTTCTCCTCCAGTTACCCCCTCCGCGTTGCGATTTCAGCATCTCCACACAAGAGTACGACGAGAAGCGACACCATTGGAGCACCTGGGAAAGTTCTCTGCAACTCCTTCAAAACCAGACTCAAGAATAGAGCCAAGGCATTCTTCAAGCTCTGTTGGATTTCGAAGCTCCTGGTGGTTGCGCAAGTCCAGGTAAGGGAAGCTAGACCTCTTTTTCCATACAAGCCATAGTGTAGCTATCTCTGAAGTGAGGGCGACGTGGTCACCATTTTTGTTTTCATCTGCGTAAAATGCTCTGTTTGTGTGCTTGGGCGACGTGGTCGCCGGTTTTATATACAGTCTTCGAAACACCCTGTTTTTGAACTAGATCGCCGGTTTTGGCGTTGTTTGTGAACTCTCTGTTTTTGGGGGTTGTTTTGAAACTACTTGAGATTTAAATGAAGTATTCGAAGATCTGAACCTTGAAATGATTCGTTGCTGTGACTTGAATCAATTACTCGAGTGGTATGATGTTTGTGAATGCTGTGAATGTGGGATCGAGGCATAGTATTTTCAGGAAAGAAAATACCGTGTAAGATCTTGTAGTAGGTGCATTGATCGGTGATTCCTAAGGGGATATCCTGACTCTGCTGAGGTAATGGAATCACGTAGAGGAAGTTACTCAGTTGTTGAGAGTCGAAGGAGGTCTATATGATGGGCGTCTCGTGTGAAAAAGAACGAGCTCCGTCTGTCCTATGGATTAACCCTGTCATACCAGGAGAACTATTGACATTGAGATGATATATGCGCATGCTGTGTGGATTCACAGCGACCCTGTGTGGATTTCACAGTGGTGTGGTATGACAGGTGCAGATCTCTGAGTCTAATCAACGCACGAGTCAATCCGGAAGTAGTGTCAAGTGTCTTGTGTGGTGAGTCAGTGGAAAGTCTGACGTGAGAAATGAGAAACATTGATAGTTTATAGACACTTGATGCAGTATTGTGAAATGGAATGACTATGGGTGAATGTTGTGAAATGTGTGATTTTGGGCGATCAGGTGAATGATATGAGCAACTCTACGTTTTACATGGATATTTTGAAACTTGTTTTACTTTGATTGTCATGTTCATGATTTAAACTTCCTTTAAATTATATAGCTTACCCTGCGTGTTTTGGTTCTGTGGCTGTTCTCTTAAAACTGTGATGATCGTGTATAACTTACACGGGAGCAGATGATCTTCCAGGAAGTAGAGCTCCTTAGGGAGTGGTCGCCGGAAGCAGATCGGCTGTTTTGGGTCCTCCGATGGGAGATTGGCCTCGTTCGATAGGAGATCGGTCTCTTCCGATAGGAGATCGCCTGCTTCGTTTTTTTTACTGCATTTTGTTTATGTTTCTGGAAAAATTTGACCGAATTTGTATTAAACTCCCTGTGAGGAGAAACTACATTTCATATATATAATATTTTGTTCATAGAATCTATTTGTTACCTTTATTTTCATTATATACATTTGTATAGTATTTTGGCGGGATGTTACAAAGTGTAGGCAACAGAGGAAGACCTCCTTGCCTTTGAGCAAGTGTAGGCACCAGAGGAAGTTCTCCTTGCCTTTGAGCAAGTGTAGGCAACAGAGGAAGACCTTCTTGCCTTTGAGCAAGTGCAGGCGAGAAAGAGGAAGTCCTCTTTGCCTTTGAACAAGCGTAGGCAACAGAGGAACTCCTCCTTGCCTTTGAGCAAGTGTAGGCGAGAAAGAAGAAGACCTCCTTGCCTATGAGCAGGTGCGGGCGAGAAAGGAGAAGTCCTCCTTGCCTTTGAGCAGGTGCAGGCAAGAAGAGTTCGTATAAAGGAACGAAAGGTGAAAAAGCGAATAGAAGGTTGCAAAAGGTGATCCCACAAAGGACGCGTTATTTGGGTAAAGAAGGCAACATCGCCCAAATTTAATTCGGCGAGTACCAGATCAGAGGAATTTCTGGCGATGATGCAAAACACTTGGCATGTCAGATAAACGCACAAAGAAATAAGGCTAAGTGAAGAGAGCGGAAGATGACCTTTACAAACAACCCACACAAGGTGAAAGTTGAGCTGTAAAGGAGAAAGAGTAATTCGAGTTGTAAAGACAAGATTTATAATTCATTCATTACATGACCTCGGTCGTCGGCAAAAAGATGAGAGCCCGTCAGCCCGGTAGGTCCGATAGTGATCAGGCGAGTTGTAAGGCTCTTCGTTGAGACAAGTTACAACTCGGGCCTGGGGCCTTGTGTAGTGGCCAGACCTCGGTCGTCGAGAACAGATAGTAAAGGGTGAACCACGTCAACTGGGTCCCACAGCATGGACTAGAGCCACGTGGAGTGGACCTCCCAGGCAGCTTGGATTAGCGAGTGATCGGTCATCGGTGTGCCTCCTAGAGGAGGGGTGATCAGTCATCAGTAGAAGAGGTGAAAAGGTTACCTTTGGATAATCAGAGAAGCGTCACAAAGGTTGGAGATTGAAGAAGTCGAAGGGTCTCACAGAGGGATGCTTTGAATGTTTGAAGGTGTAACATCCCGCCAAAATCCTTTTCATATTTATATAATGAAATAAAGGTAAAACCATAATATCGAAGTGAACATAAATATATATATGTAATGAAATTTCTCCTCACAGGGAGTTTAATACATATCCAGTCAGTTTTCCAAACTTAAACAAAATACAGCAAAATAAAAAAAAAAAGGCGATCTCCTAACAGAAAACAGAAAACAGGCGATCTCCTATCAGAAACAGAAAACAGGCGATCGCCTAACAGAAATAGAAACAGGCGATCTCCTTCCTGCGACCACTCACTGAGGAGCTCTACTTCCTGCAACATCATCTGCTCCCGTGTAAATTATACACGATCATCACAGGTTTAAGAAAACATCCACAAAACAAAAACGCAGGGTAAGCTAGATATTTTAAAGAGAATTTAGATATGAAACTTTAAAATCAAGATAAAACAATTTTAAGACACCCACATAAAAACCATTAACTTTCTCATTCATTTCACACACTTCACAATTTCATCAAGAGTCATTCAATTCACATAATCCATCAAGTGTCTATTAATTTCAATGTTTCTCTTTATCACGTCAGACTTCCACTGCCTCACCACACATAGCAACATACCACACCACTGTAAAGTCCACACAGGACAGCTAGTGAAGTCCACACAGGACAACTAATGAAGTCCACACAGGACAGCAAGTGAAGTCCACACAGGATAGCTAATGAAGTCCACACAGGACAGCAAGTGAATTCCACACAGGACAGCTAATGAAGTCCACACAGGACAACTAAAGAAGTCCACACAGGACAGCAAGTGAAGTCCACACAGGACAGCTAATGAAGTCCACACAGGACAGCAAGTGAAGTCCACACAGGACAGCTAATGAAGTCCACACAGGACAGCTAAAGAAGTCCACACAGGACAGCAAGATATCATCAATTCACCCAATGCACCATACAACACTTAAATGAACGATTCCAACCACAGCAACAATCGTACCGAGGTTCAGATTTTTCCAATATCACATGCATTTCACATATCAATCTCAAACAAGTTCGAAGCGACACTAAAACAAGGGATTTCGAAAACAACATTAAAACCGGCGATCACGTCGCCCCACACATAAAAACAGAGCATCGTGAAAAGAATATGAAACCGGCGACCACGTCGCCCTCACTTCAGAACCTACTCGCCTAAAGTTTTTATAAACGAAAATGCTAGCTTCCCTTACCTGAACTTGCGCAAAACACCAAGAGCTCCAAAACCCACCGAAGCTTAAAGATGCCTTAACTCTGTTCTAGCGTCCTGACGGGAGAACTTGCAGAGCACAACGTCAGGAATCCAGGGTAGTCGCCGATCTCCAACTGGTTCGCTAGGACGTCTGAACGCAGGGAGAAGGAGAGGAAAGAAACAGGGAACCAAGGCTAACTCACTCAATCACTCTCAAACCACAGCAATCTTCACTGCCTCTCAGGAGTGAGTTTTTAAAACTAAGCCAACTTGCCCAGAAATGCCGCTGCCCCCTGCCCACTCTGCAGGAAAGCTTGCGTGCACACTTCCTTGAACAGTATGACCACGTGGGTTTCTGCGCATACCAACTCTCTGATGCTAACTATTAATGATACACCCTTTTTGTCTACGTGTCGCGCGTGCAGGACGTCTCATGCTGGGAGCTTGGGTCCCACCTTATCTGTGTGAAACACGACATCGCGCGATAACCTTCCACCGATGACTCATCCTGGGGGACGACCGATGTCTCTCTCTGGAAGACGACCGGTGTCTCTCTCTGGAAGACGACCGATGTCTCTCGCCCTGGCGATGACCGCATGTCTCTCGCCCTGGCGATGACCGCATGTCTCTCGCCCTGGCGATGCCTACATGTCTCTCGCCCTGGCGATGCCCGCATGTCTCTTGCCCTGGCGATGCCCGCATGTCTCTCGACCTGGTGATGCCTGCATGTCTCTCACCCTGGCGATGCCCGCATGTCTCTCGCCCTGGCGATGCCCGCATGTCTCTCGCCCCGGCGATGACTGATGACACGCCATGCCTTGCTGAAGGTTCTTCATCCCACTATGTTACGTCAAAGGTATCACCTCCACATGGCTTGGTGACGTCGGTAGCTTCACATTTCCAAGAATAGATCAGTAATACTCCTCCTGCGCCCATGCATGCAACACTAAGGACGATTTCTTATGCTCAAGCATAGAGCTTCGCATGCACAGCGTATCTAAGGCTTAACCCACACCTTGATACGCGTGGTTTTTGGAACCCACTATGGTTGATCCAGCACCTTGACCACATACTAAGTGCACTTTCGGCGATCATGTACACCATAGGCGATTGGCGATCATGTGTACTCTAGGCGACAGGCGATTATGTGCCAGAGAAGTCGGAGATCGCCTCCGTCTTCAATAACGGCGATCTCGTAGACTTCTAAGCTACACTTTTCTTCCTTTACTCTTCTTGATCCACATGTCTTCCTCGAGCACACCCACGTGATTACCTCACGATAAAGTCATCGCACCTGACTACTTGGTTAATACAATGGTCAACCGACCGACCTCTACTAGCTGACCCCAGACCTTGGGCGACGTCCGAGGTCCGACTACTACGAAACTTCTATTACCAACTCTTTGTATTTTAAATAATAACATCTTCTGAAATTATTTAAATATAACACTTTTATTCCAATTAAAGTTTCTAGGTCCTTACAGAAGGCGAAGAAGAAGGAATGAAACAGTGTTAGTACCAGAGTGTGCGCTCCTGTAGACCGCCAGAAGACGATTTCTTAGTCTCTTCGCTGAGAACAAGTTCACAGCTCGAGACTCGGGGGCTTGTGATCCGGTCGGTCATCGGTAGTCGATGACATCAGCAGCAGTTGACCACGTGGACCATTCACAGGGTAACACGTGGTAGAGGATAGCAGGCGAATCAGGGAGGCGATCACTCAAAATGGTAATCGCCTATCGCCTGTGGTGATGAGTAATCGCCTATCGCCTTGAGGTGAGTAATCGCCTATCGCGTTGAGGATGAGTAGTCGGTCATCGCCGGTATGGATCAATAATCGCCTAGATTGCACATGATCGTCGTGTGTTAAGGTTAGGAGATCAGGTGGTCAGCAAGTCGCCGAAAGAGCACATCGCCGGGTGTTTTTGAAGACTTGGCAAGCACTTGTTGTATGGTCTAAGTACAGAGGATAAGTGGCATATCTGCCACCATGTGTAGTGTGAGCTGCAATGCCCAAGGTTAACCAGCTCGCCATGTTAAGGTTGCGCCCAGAGTAGCCTGTGTACTAAGCTACTCCCTGTGTGGATAACTTAGTCGCAGGGGCACAGTGGAAGTAACGTTTCAGCTGCAGATACTCCAGATGATGACACGTGTACGACCAGATGTTATCCACGTGTCAAGAGGAATAACCGTCAGGAGAGAGAAAGACTTAGGTATATATACAAACTCTTAACGAAATTGAAGGGAGGTTTTTGACAGATTCTCACAGCTTACACATTTGAGAGTTTACAGTTTCACACGGGTCTCACCGAGAGATTCAGATATAGTTTTGGTGTTCCTGTTGCCTGACTTGAGCGTCGGAGCTACAACGGCCGCCAGAGGCGCCGTCTGTGTGTTTTACAGGCAGCGTTTGGAGTTCTGGTGGTGGTTCTTGGAGCGTTCCTGCAGAACAGAGGGCTAGACAAAGGAGTGACGAGGCAATCCTCCACGTTCGAGTCAAGCGGCCGGATCAATTATTATGCAACTAACATGCATATTATCACAAGAGATAAAATATCTCTTTATCTTCAGAATAATAAGATAGCATATTTAAACAATAACAATTACATCTTTCATCTTCAGAATAATATGATAACAGAATTAAACAATAACAATTATATCTTTTATCTTCAGAATAATATCACAACAGATAAAATATCTCTTTATCTTTTATCTTCAGAATAATATGATAACAAACTTAAACAATAACAATTATATCTTTTATCTTCATAATAATATCACAACAGATAAAATATTTCTTTATCTTTTATCTTAATTACCTTTTTTAGGTTGACCAACATTTGGGCCAAACTCGTGACCCACCCTTTGGGCCCAATAGCCAAGTTGACCATACCCACATGCCTAGATTGAGGTCTTGAGCCCTCAAGCACTCCTATCTGATACATGAAATATTACTAAAATATGACACTCATCACATATGCAGGATTCTTCTTTGAGGTTATCTTCTCGATTCTAACCTCCCCACACTTAACAACGTGCCTCACAAAGTGCAATTAGACGTGCATGTGTTTTGTCTTCTCATGATAAATCTGATGATCAACTAGATGTGTAGTACTTTGGTTATCATAGTGAATAGTCACACAATCCTGCACAATATCCAGTTTCCCATTTATCCCCTTCAACCACATTGCCTCCTTTACCCCTTTTGTGAGTGTGATATACTTTGCTTGAATAGTAGATAATGTCATCATTGATTGCAGATTGGATTTCCAACACGCTACAATACTAATCAATGTAAAAATATACCTAGAAAATGACTTTCTAGTATCAACATTCTCAGCTAATCAGCGTCTACAAACCTTTCGATATCAACTCTGTTAAGGGTAGACCGTCTACACATCAGACTAGACGATGTTGTTCCATTAAGATATCTCATCACCCACTTCAAAGCCTCCCAATGAGCTTGTCCAGGATCTACCATGTATTTTCTAACTACACTAACAACATGATAAAGATCTAGTCCATTATAGATCATCCCATACATCATGCTCCCTACTCCATTAACATATAGAGTAGACTTCATCTTACCATTTCCTTTTTAGTACTATGAGCTTAGGCAATTGAGTTCTATGCGGTGTCCCAAAGCGATTGCCACATGTTTATACTCATGCATTGTAAACTTCTCAATCACCTTCTGCAGGTACCCTAGTTGAGACAGACGTAGTATCCCAACCGTTTAGTCCCTCTGTATCTCCATTGTCTCTCGCGATCAAGATCTTTCATTTTAAGCTCTAAGATTAAGTTTCCTTAGAGCTACTCCAATTCATATTTATACTTGGTGGCAATAAGAATGTTATCTACATATAATAGAAAGAAGATCATAGACTCTTCTTCGCTTTTGAGGATGTAGACACAATTATCTTAACTACTCCTATAGAACACTATTTGCCCTAGGAAGTTATCAAATCTCTCATACCAGACTACCTTAAACTCTATTTTAAGCCATACAATGATTTCTTTAAAAGACATACTTTCCACTCCTCTTTAAGAAATCTCTCTAGCTACTACATGTAGACAATCTCCTCCAAAATAGCAAGTAGAAAAGTAGTCTTCACATCTAATTTTTGCAACACCGATTGTATTGGTTAACAATAAACAATAAAATCCTTAAAGAACAATGGTTTACCACAAGTGAGAATATTTCATTATAAACTACCCCCTTCACTTGTGTAAAACATTTTACCACTAGTGATGTGAATTGATTTTTATATTGCATATTTTAGGAGTTGCACTTTGTTTATGAGTTTTTTGTTTTAAGCAGAATATGCTGAGAAACCCAAAGAAGATTCCCACGGGACACGAACTTAACCAAGTGGTTAAGTAAGTGTGAAGGTTGACTTCTAGAGGGCAAAGAGAAAACACAATTATGGTGTGATGATGAATACGTGCAAAATTAAAGAGCATATAAAGGAAAGAAAGAAGATAGAAACTGAATAGAAAAAGATGAATACAAGAACATAAAGAAATGGAAAAATAAAAAGATGAAAGGAAAGAGAAGCTTAGGATGATGAAGGAGTGGTCACGCCACTTGGAGGGGGGGGGGGGGGGGGGGGGGGAGACTCCAAGATGAGTGGTGAAGAGCCGCCACTTGAAGTGTAGAGCAGTCAAGATAAGACCCAAATTCTAGGGAACTCAGCTCACTAAACACTCTGACAGAGTTTCTTTTCTATTCAAAATTCAATGTGTAAATTACATGAGGCAAGACACCCTTTATATAGGAGAGAGTGACTCGGGGAGCAAGAGTGAGAGTGGTAGGGGCGTCATTTGTGAGCAACCTTCTAGAAGGTAGGTCCAAGAAACCCTAAACCTAGGTGAACATGTAATGAAAGGTGGGTTTGGCACAAGCCTAATTTATGCTAAGTACACCTTAATTTATGCTAAGTGAACCCTACTCTAGCTTATTCTTCTATTTGGACCCCTAAACTGAACCCAATTTATTACATAAACTTGTCTTGTAAAAATACTAGAAGGAAGAACATCTAATATTCTGGTTTATGTCTGGTTCATCTTCTGCTGAGACTCTCTTGAGGTTTGGTGGGACCTGGTCTTGTATGCTGAGATGACTGACCTAATTGTGAAGTGTCTGTTGTGTCTTTAATCATCTGCTTGTCAAGGTGGTTTGTATAAACTAGTCTAGCTTATAATCTTTGATCTTCCACACTTGGTACTCCCTCTTTCTTCTTGAATACCCACTTGCAACATACCACCTTCTGATTTCTTGGTAGATCAAGAAATGTCCATATGTGGTTCTTCCGCATAGACTCAATCTCCTTCTCCATGGCAATCTGTCACTATTGATCTTCTACACCTCTGAAGCCTCATAAAATATTTTTACTCTGAACTATCTATCTCCTAAGTTCATGTCAGAACATAACTAATAAAATCAACATATCCAAACCTCTATGTAGGATTGATCATCCTCCTCTGCCTATCATCCACAAGCTGATAGTTGGAGTCAACCTTTACAAGTCTGGGTCTTCTCACGTAAGAGGTAGGTAAGAGGTTGATCAACATTTTCTGATACCTCCAAATGGTCTGATCCATCAATAAAAGGCTCCATGAACATGGACTTTCCATTTTTCCATATCTACACATCATAGTCATTCAAGTCGACGTCTCTACTCCAACATCCACAATTTATACCCCTTCACACCTTTTACGAATACAATGAAGATACACCTCTCAACCCATGCTTCTAGTTTGTCCTTCTTGACATGTGCAAATGCTAAGGCACCAAACACTCAGATTCTCATAATCTACAAGTCTTCCACTCTAGACTTTCATAAGAGTCTTATAGTTCATAGAAGATGATAAACTCTTTTTTATTAGGTAGGTGAGTGTCTTTGCAACTTCCACCTAACAAATCTAGCCCATAGCAGCATATATCTCACCCTTTCCAAAATGATTTTTTTCATCATCTTACCCTACCCATTTTCTAGTTGTGTATTTGCAACCATTTTATGCCTCTTTATACCTTTCGTCTTGAAAAATTCATTACAAACTCCCATAAAAAAAACTTCAAACCAATGTCTATCCTTAAGAACTTCAATTTGGTCCTCTAATAATTACTCACCATGGTATGTCACACTTAAACCTGTGAAAATTTTTAGTCTTACTTTTCAAGATATAAATCCACACCCTCCTCGAGTAGTCATCTAGATGGTGAGGAAATAAGACCTTCCATCATGAGTTTGAGCTCTCGTTGGACCCATAGGTTTGCATGAGCATACTCAAAGGGTTTGCTAGACACATGCTTACCCTTAAACTTCAATCTATAAGACATTTCCAGTATGCAGTGATCACAAAACTCCATGCCCTCCATTTTATCATCTCTTAGCAAGTTTCATTTGTCTAGCTCCACCAAACCCCTCTCATTAATGTGTTCCAACCTTAAAGGCCACAATTTTGTCTTATTTTTCATTGTTTGACTTGCAATAGACACATGTGTATCATTGTTGAATCATCTAACATATACAAATCATTCTTTCTCAGCCCATTGCCAATTGTAGACACTCCCTCTTAGAATGTTTATCATTCCTTGTTAAATCTTGATTGTTAAACCAATATGATCAAATACACTCATTAAAAACAAATCCTTTTCAGTTTTGGAACACACCTCACTTCTTGCAACAACATCTCGCAATCATCAAACATCCTTAATTTGATGGACCACATGCTTTACCTCTTAGAGGCTTTATTTTCTCCAAGAAGGACTACTCCACCTTTTTAGTTCTAAGGTCTCAAAGAACTTTTTCACTCAACACATCTGATAAGTTCATCACGAGTCCATGACCCAACTCCTTTCTATATCAAACGCAGACACCGCCAACACTCTTGCAGACTTAGAGCTATTAGATGCTACAACAACATCTTAAGATTCCTTCTTAAAATGATATTTCTTACCTTTTCGATTTCTCTTCCTCTTTGAAAAATTGTACTTGAAGTTTCTTATGACAATTGTAGCATTTGACTTCTCTTATTTTGATACAAGCCAAGTCAGCAAGGAGATGACCAAGGACCCAAGAGACCATTCACAGTCATCTCATCAAACAAGTCAAGACCCTGCCAAAAATCTAGCAGACCTCACTGAAAGAAGAAGTGGTCGTAGACCAGAACACCAATTGTTCTTTCTTCTGGTCTACTTAAAAATAAAACATGTTGTAAATAATTTGGGCTCACTTTAGGGGTCCAAATAGCAAAGATAGGCTAGAATAAGGTGCCTTTAGCATAATAGGGGGTGTAGTTATCATTTTAGCTTATTCCTAGCCCTTTAGGAAGGCATTTTGACCTAGTTTCTAGAAGGACAAGGCTAGGATGTGGGTTTGACTATCAAACCCTAAGGCTGCCCATTTTTTCCCTCTTGCTTGTTTTTCAAGGCTTTTTCACCTATAAATAGGAGGCCTACCTAGTGTATTTTACAAGTTGAATTGGAATAGAAAAGAAACTCTGCACATTTTGTGTGAGATTTGTGTGAGGCTTGTATCCTCTTAGCATTAGGTCTTATCTTGAGTGAGTTGAGAGATCTCAAGTGGCGACCCTCTACACTTATCTTGGAGACTTCACCATCCAAGTGACGTGTTCATCCTCTCATTCCATCATCCATAAGCTTCCTTTTCCCTCATCTTTGTTTTTCCATCTTCCATTTTTCATCTCTTCTATTCGGTCATTATCTTTTGTTGTTTCCTTTATGTTCTTTAAATTTCCGCCTTGCATCATTCTCACCTATATTCTTGTGTTTTTCTCTTTGCCCTTATGAAGTGAACCTTCACACTTACTTAACCACTTGGCACTAGTTTTGTGTCTAGCTTAGAATCACTTATGAGTTGACCTCACCTCTTATAAGTCTCTATATTCACCAACCTAATTCATCTTCTCACAATTCATTTTTCTTCATCTATTTAACCCATTCGAAGCATCCTTCAAACCGAAACATATAAAAAATTTACAAAGACCTACATGGATTCAACATATGATTACATCAAAATGTCTCTAATATATGGGGTGGCTGATTGTTAAATCAATAGACGAACCAATACCCATCATACGATCTCATGATATGATCATATATATGTTTTGATGATAAAAAACATTATAAGATTTGTTATTATATAATAAAGCTCACTCATGTGCAAAAATTATTAAGACAAAAACACTAAAGCAAACCAACAAGACTCACTTGACGATACAACAACAGAAAAAGTTGTTAGATGAAACAATAACACATGCTCAAACATCAAATGATCTAGTCTTCATGTGCATATTCTAAGTGGATAATATATTCAAGAGAATAGAAGAAATTGCGCATATAAGACCTTCAGATGAGAAAATATCACATCAGATGAAGGTGTATTAGACAAAGCTCGTGAAAAGCTCACACCATAAGGTGGATCAGAGGATACAATTAAGAATTATCACATTAGACTATCCTAGTATTTATGAACTCGTTGAAGGTAATATCAAAATAACCCTTTAGGCAACATAAGGCAGATGCACAAGTTCATAAGCATCAGACGATACAAGAATCATTAACTTGTCAGACGAACTACTATGTTAGGGAAATGTCCATGTTAACCTTCTTATCATTTAAATGATTTATGAAACTACCTATTAAATTATAATTCTTATTTGATGTTATTGAATTATATTTTACAAATAAGATTATTGGATTAAATATTTTTGGAAAGAATTTGACTAAAAAATGTAACACGGTAAAAGCTGATTAGTGTGAATTTGACTAAAGAATTTCCGCCTTGCATCATTGTCACCCATATTCTTGTGTTTTTCTCTTTGCCCTTGTGAAGTGAACCTTCACACTTACTTAACCACTTGGTTAAGTTAGTGTCCAATGGGAATCTTCTTAGGGTTCTCACCATAATTGTGCTAAAATCTCAATCCTAAGTAAAGTGTCACCTAAGAAAATGGACAAAGCTAAAATCAACTCACATCAATAAGTGATTCAATTACAACTTGTTGCATGTTCTCTGTGTTGAGTATGGGTGAATGATATATGCATGTGTTGTTTATGTATACGTTTATCACGTTGTACGGTAGTTTTAAAGTAATTAGTTCAGCCTTGTGTTTGTGCATGTGTAATTTGCTATGATAATACTTGATACGAAAGCATATAATGTTGTAGGTAGTAATGGAGGAACTACATAGAGACAATTAGACGTTTTAATTTTTTTCTTCTTCTACAATTTAGGTGTATAATTGTATATAGTTTTGGGAACTTGATGTTCCAATGGTTTATACTATATATTATTATATATAGGTGTTATGATGGATATATGCTATATAGTATTATATCTTGACTACTGATCCGGTCGGTCATCGGTAGTCTATGACGTTAGTAGCTGATGACGATGTGGGTCAGTCGCAGAGTGACGCGTGGCACGAGAAAGCAGATGAACCAAGGTGGAGATCATTCAAAAACGGCGATCAGTGGTCAGCTACCGAGTGACCACCACCAGAAGATCGGTTCCTACTTGAGCGCCTGGAAGCAGAGCGCGAGAAGTGACGAAGCACCGATCAGTCATCGGTGCGTGCAGAGTGATCAGTCATCGGTGCATGCAGATTGATCAGTCGTCGAGGGTTCCTTGCCAACACATGTTAAACTGGGACCCAGGCTCCCAGCGAGAACGTTACTCAAGGACCTCGCCTGATTCCATAAGCAGAGCACGACAACGTGAAGAAGCGCCATCGGACATCGACCAGGATGAGAGACACCTCGGTCATCGGTGTGCGTTAAGGTGACATCGGCCGCGCAATGTGAACAACGCAACCAAAGATCAGTAAAGCGCCCAGAGGCAGGGAGCGGCCTTACTCGCGAGACGACCACGCATGAAGATGAAAAGACGCAGTTAGGTGCAGAATCCTGCTGGGACGACAACCCATCAAGGTTAGAGTCTCCTAGTAGGGTTGCATGTCTGCCACGTGGATGGTGAAGATGTTCCCAGAGCATAGGTAGGGCAGATAGGCACAGAAGTCGAGGGGTGTAGAGGTACCCACGCGGCCTCCCCTGTCAGACTTGGCACTCAAGTGAAGAAGGCTGGCACGCAAGGTAGCCCTGGGGAGTGGAAACGACAGTGCAGAGTAATTAAGTGGCCCTAGAGGTAGCCCGTAGGGGCTACGCGGGTTTATATGAGGAAGAAGAACACCAAACCAGGTATGCAATCTTTCCCTTAGAATACACAACACAAATCCAAGAACGCTCAGTTTTCGAATCAAAGAGGACTGAGGGCACACACACACGGGTCTCACACAGAGAGATCCGAGAGAGAGTTTTGGTGTTCCCGTTGCCTGACTTGAGCGTCGGAGCTACAACGGCCGCTAGTGGCGCCGTCTGTGTGTTTTGCAGGCATCGTTCGGAGTTCCGGTGAAGGTTCCTGGAGCCTCCTTGCAGGACGCGCAGCAGTTAGAAAGCTAGACGAAGGAGTGACGAGGCGTTTTCCCCACGCTCGAGTCCGCGGCGAGATCATTTGGCGCCCACCGTGGGGCACGAAGTAAAACGAAGCCCCCATACACAAGAACGAGAGTGGAAATCGCACAGATGAGTAGAAGAACCAGACAAACGACACCTCCACTACCTGCTGGTGAAGGAACTGTGACCATGGCGCAGGTCATGGAGATGATGCGCGCGTTGCAGGATAACGTCGCGGCATCGAGAGTTGAGCAAGAGAAGATGCATGCAGAGCTGACTGCATCGCATAACAGGAATGAAGAGTTGAACCGCGTGAACGAGGAGTTGCGTAGGGAGCTGCAGGCGCAGAATGAGCGCGTATCCGAAGACAGAACGTCGATGCCGCCGTTGCCCCCTAGAGCATTTCCTATGCCCTTCTCCCCCAAGATCATGAACACGGTGGTGCCCCCCAACCTGGTGGGAGTGAAGGCGTCGTTCATGGGAGTGGAAGACCCAGAGGCACATTTGACAACCTTCCATACTCAGATGATGCTGTCTGGAGGTCCAGACGCTGTGTACTGCAAAATGTTTATGAGCACGCTGAGCGGAGTAGCTATGGAGTGGTTCGTGAGCCTGCCGGAGGGCCACATCACCTCTTTCCACCAGTTCTCAAAGTTGTTCACGGAGCAGTATATAGTCAACAGAGCGCCGCCGGTGGTAACTTACGACCTGTTCGACGTGCGCCAGTACCAGGGGGAGTCGCTGAAGGACTTCCTCAACCGTTTCGCTGCGCAGGTGGTGAGATTGCCCAGCAAGGACGAGAACATGTTAGTGCACGCGTTCAAGAAAGGCGTGCTGCCTGGCCCTTTCAGTGAATCCCTCATCAGGAGCCACCCCGCCACCTTTGCTGAGATACGGCGACGCGCGGTGGCGCACATTGTAGCAGAGGCAGAGGTCTCTGAGAAGAGAGGCAGCACTGTGCCGACGAAGCCGCGCGGAGGTCAGGGGAAGCAGCAGCAGCAGGTGCGGGTGTATGAGACCAGGGAGGAGAGGAAGGCGCAGGGAAGGCCTCGTCCATATGCACCCAGGAAGGACCAGCGTGCAAGGGAGAACAACACACCCCCTAGGTATGATTTCGTGATAGAGTTGGCAAAGCTGATCGCCATCCCTGTCGTGGCTGCGAAACTCCGAGTACTAGAGAAAACTGACATGGTACTTGGAAGGAGGAAGGACGAGTGGTGTGAGTTCCATCAGGCTTATGGACACACACTCCACAGATGCCTGGCGTTGGGGCGTCAACTTGCTGAGTTGGTGAAGACAGGTTTCCTGACCGATTACTGTAACATCCCGCCAAATTTCTTTGAAAATAAATATAAAACGAAAATAAAGGTGACAAATAGATTGAAGTGAGCAAAATCTTTATATAAAATAAATAAGTTTCTCCTCACAGGGAGTTTAATACAAACGATCACTTCTCCATTAAAAACGTAAACGAAATACAATACAAAAGACAGATAGGCGATCTCCTGGCAAAAAGGGCGATCTCCTATAAGAAGGGCGATCTCCTTTCATATAGGCGATCTCCTATAGGAAGGGCGATCTCCTTTCACAAAGGCGATCTCCTTTCACAAAGGCGATCTCCTATTATAAAGCAGCAAGAGGGGCGATCACCCAACAGAAAAGAAAACAGGCGATCTCCTTCCAGCGACAATTTTCTAAAGAGCTCTACTTCCTGCAACATCATCTGCTCCCGTGTAAATTATACACGATCATTACAGGTTTAAGAAAAGGCCACAACACAAACGAAAACACAGGGTAAGCTAGACATTTAAAAAGAGTTTAAATAAGGATACTTAAAATAAAATCAAGGTAAACAATTTCAAGATATTCACGTAAAGTTATCAAGTTTCTCATACTCTTCACCTGATCACCCAGAAATCACACATTTCACAATATTCTCAAGAGTCATTCTATTTCACAAAACTGCATCAAGTGTCTATCAATTCAATGTTTCTCATTTCTCACGTCAGACTTCCACTGACTCATCACACAAGACACTTGACACTACTTCCGGATTGACTCGTGCGTTGATTAGACTCAGAGATCTGCACCTGTCATACTGCCCACTGTGAAATCACACACATTCACAGGGTCACCGTGAAATCACACACATTCACAAGCGTAGAATGAATCTCAATATCATCACCCTCCAAGCATGACAGGGTTAATCCATAGAACAGGCGGAGCTCGTTCTTTTTCACACGAGACGCCCATCATATAGACCTCCTTCGACTCTCAACAACTGAGTAACTTCCTCTACGTGATTCCATTACCTCAGCAGAGTCAGGATATCCCCTTAGGAATCACCGATCAATGCACCTACTACACGATCTTACACGGTATTTCCTTTCCTGAAAATACTATGCCTCGATCCACATTCACAACATTCAACACATCATGCCACACTTAAATGAATGATTCCAATCACAGCAAAACTCACTCCAAGGTTCATGTTTTCGAATATCACATTTAAATCTCAACAGTTTCAAAACAACACCAAAAACAGGGGAGTTCGTAAAACAGCGCCAAAACCGGCGACCTGGTTCAAAACGGGGTATTTTCGAAGTCTGCACATAAAACCGGCGACCACGTCGCCCAAACACATGAAACAGAGCATTTACGAAGATGAAAACGAAACCGGCGACTACGTCGCCCTTACTTCAGAAATTGCTAAACTATGGCTTGTATTGAAAATGAAGTCTAGCTTCCCTTACCTGGACTTGCGCAAACACCTAGAGTTCCGAAACCCAACAAAGCTTGAAGAACGCCTTGGCTCTGTTTTTTGCGTCTGGTCGTAGGACTTGCAGAGAACTGCCCAGGTGCTCTAATGGTGGCTGTCGCTCGTCGTACTCTCGTGTGAAGGTGCTAGAATCGCAGCGCGAAGGAGGCAACTGGAGGAGAAGGGAGGTAACTCACTCTTTCTCTCTTTGAAGGCTGCAACGTTTCTTCCTCTCAGCAGTGGGTTTTCTGCATCTTAAACCAACTTATCCACCAAAAGCAGCTGCCACCACCCACTCTGCAGAGAAGTCTGAGAACCACTGCCCTGAACAGTACGACCACTGTTGTCTCTGGTGCATGCCAACCACTGCTCTGAACAGTACGACCACTGTTGTCTCTGGTGCATGCCAACCACTGCTCTGAACATTACTGCCACTGTTGTCGCTTGTGCATGCCAGCCATTGCTCTGAACAGTACGACCGCGAGTGTCTCCCGCGCATGCCAACATTCTGATGTCACCACTCTGAACCACCCTTTTTGTCTACGTGGCGTGCGTGCACTACGCTTCATGCTGGGAGTCTGGGTCTTACCTTCTCTGTGTGAAACTCGACGTCGCGCGATAACTTTCCACTGCTGACTCGTCCTGGCGAACGACCGATGTCTCCTTCGCCCTGGAAGACGACCGATGTCTTCCTCTGGGAGACAACCGATGTCTTCCCTGGCGACGCCCTCATAACTCTCGCGCCTTGGCCACGTCCATATGCCTCGCGCCCTGGCAATGCCCGCGTGCCTCGCGCCCGCGCGATGCCCGCATGCCTCTCGCGCCCGCGCGATGCCTGCATGCCTCTCGTGCCCGCGCGATGCCTGCATGCCTCTCGCGCCCGCGCGATGCCTGCATGCCTCTCGCGCCCGCGCGATGCCTGCATGCCTCTCGCGCCCGCGCGATGCCTGCATGCCTCTCACGCCCGCGCGATGCCTGCATGCCTCTCGCGCCCGCGCGATGTCCACCTGGCGCTCATGTGTAGCAGGCGACTGGCGACCTCGTAGCCTTCTAAACTTAACTTTTTCCTCCCTTTCTATTCTAAATAAAAACATACTTAGAATTCATTTAAAATATAACTCTTTTATTCCAATTTAATTTTTCAGGTCCTTACATTCTCCCCAACAAGAAAAATTTTCGTCCTCGAAAATTGAATTACAAGGAAAAGAGGTATGGATAGGCTTCTCTCATGGGTTCTTCTAATTCCCAAGTTGAATCACCCGATCGCTCATCCCACACCACTTCCACCATGTTGATGGTCTTGCCTCTGAGCTGCTTACTTTGCCTATCGTCAATCCTGACTGGTTTCACTTCAAAGGACAAGTCATCCCTGATCTGCACCTTCTCGGTCGTCTGCTGAATCAACTCTGGTTCAACCAATACTGCTTCCTGGTACCAGTACAAAGGAGTTCTGCATTTCCTTCCATACAAAGCTTCATACGTTGCCATCCCAATGCCAACATGATCACCGTTATTATAGGTAAACTCTTCCAACTCGGCTGGAGCCCTCCTGTAAGGTGCCATTGACACTGGTCCAGCCCCTGGTACCAAAATCAATAGAGAACTCCACTTCTCTCTTAGGAGGTAATCCGGATATTTCTTCTGAAATTACATCCATGAAATCTTTCACCACAGGTATCCAACTTACGTCCTCTTCATTCTTCACTCCCAACTGAGCTAGGATTCACGAAGCACCTCGCCCCTTCCTCCAACACCGACCACCCTCGCTGAGTAGATATCACGTCTGCCCCTTGGAGGTCTGGAAACGCTATCTTCTGACTACCACAGACTACGAGAACGTGATTGGCAGCTAGCCAATCCATTCCCAGGATAACATCCAGATCCTGAAGAGGTAGGCAGATCAAGTCCACCTTGAATCTGCGTCCCTCTACTATCACTGGACATTCGGGGCAACTGTAGAGGTCAACACCTGTCCTGATGCAGGTGTATAGACCAACAGTTTCAAACGGTAACTCCTTCACTAGAAGGCCCAACTCGGCTACACACAGGCTTGACACAAAGGAGTGTGTCGCTCCAAAATCAAACAAAATTCTAACGCATCTACCAGCTATAGAGCAACATTCTGTACTAAGTTACCTGACTGAGATGCCTCCGCTCCAGTCATGGCAAACACTCTCCCTGCTGCCTGAGATCGACTGCCTCCATTCCTCAACTGTTGGGATCCACTGGGTTGAGTCATCCTATTCTGGGTAGGACAATCTCTAGCAACGTGTCCCGTCCTTTGACAGGCAAAACATCTTCTCTCTGAATCTCTCTTGGGGCACACATTGGCTGTGTGTGGTCCACCACAGTGGAAACATTTAAGTTTCCAGGGTTGTTGCTGCTGAAACTGGGGCGGTGCTGCTTCTGCCCTATGCTGAGAGGGTCTCGAATAAGGCTTGCTTTGTGGGTGCTGCACCTTGGCCTCCCCACTGGAAGAACTCCCTGGGTGTGACCTCATCACCCGAGAATCACCCTTGTCCAGAGTCTCCACCATCTTCGCCTTCTCTACTAAGGCGTGAAATTCCCTGATGCACATCGGGGCTATGGCCCTTTTCAGCCCATGCTTCAGCCCCTCTTCGAACTTCCTACACCTCCAGGCCTCGGAGGTCGCCTGGGTATAGAACCGGGCGAGGTACTCAAAACGAGCAGCATAGGCGTTCACTGACATATCCCCCTGCTCCAGCTTCAGGAACTCAGCTTCCCTCGCAAACTTGGCGCTGTCAGGGAAGTATTTCTCCAAGAACCTTACTCTGAAGCTCTCCCAATCCAATACATCCCCTCGGGCATCCATCATCTGCTGAGCTCCCATCCACCAGAACTCAGCTTCTCCTGATAGCAGATAAGTGGCGAACAGCAATTTCTTCTCTTCAGGGCAGGAGGTCGCCCTAAAGATTTTCTCCAACTCTCTGACCACTGATCTGCCTGATCAGGGGTAGCATTCCCACTGAACTTGGGTGGGTTGTGCCTCATGAACTCGGTCAGTCCCATCCGTTCTTGAGGCTGACCGCCGTGGGAGTTTGTCTCAGCCGACCGAGCAGTTTCCCAGTGGTGCATTGTAGCTTGATGGTTCTGAGCCATCGCTGCATTCTGCTGCTGGATGGCAGTTGCCATCATCTCGATAGCCTTAGCAATCTGGCTCATCTCCGAAGAAGATTGGGGAGGGGTAGAAGGTCTACGTGCCATCTCTCTTCGTTTTAGAGTTGAAACTACAGGTTTCTATATTCCCTACAACTACAAGAATGAGATCGATAAGAAATCAATTCATTCAGGAGGTAACATATAGACCTTACAAAGGTCAGCATCTCAAAATCATTAAGAATTTGAGCTCAACAACAGAGTCATAATGCTTATAACATCAAGCATAACACCAGCACAACTACTGGTATGCAGTCACCAATCCAATCAACCATTTTCAATCAATTACAAAGACACTCAAGAGAATGAGATAGCTCACACCAGAATTCAATATATGCTAAACATCAAACCTTTGGAATTAAGATTGAGACTCATCTCGATCCAGTTATGAGTGTGCACCCTCACTACTTTATCAAGACCTTCTCATTCTTAATACTAAGATTTTCAATTAGAACATATATTCACCAAAGCACACACAAAATTTCAATATAAAAACGTTTGAAAACCTTTCACTATAGTTATTATTTTAAACTCAAATAACTTTCATGAGCAGAAGAAACACAATGGATCCACAGCCCTCAGGTCATCCTAAGGACAAACTGCTCTGATACCATTAATGTAACATCCCGCCAAATTTCTTTGAAAATAAATATAAAACGAAAATAAAGGTGACAAATAGATTGAAGTGAGCAAAATCTTTATATAAAATAAATAAGTTTCTCCTCACAGGGAGTTTAATACAAACGATCACTTCTCCATTAAAAACGTAAACGAAATACAATACAAAAGACAGATAGGCGATCTCCTGGCAAAAAGGGCGATCTCCTATAAGAAGGGCGATCTCCTTTCATATAGGCGATCTCCTATAGGAAGGGCGATCTCCTTTCACAAAGGCGATCTCCTTTCACAAAGGCGATCTCCTATTATAAAGCAGCAAGAGGGGCGATCACCCAACAGAAAAGAAAACAGGCGATCTCCTTCCAGCGACAATTTTCTAAAGAGCTCTACTTCCTGCAACATCATCTGCTCCCGTGTAAATTATACACGATCATTACAGGTTTAAGAAAAGGCCACAACACAAACGAAAACACAGGGTAAGCTAGACATTTAAAAAGAGTTTAAATAAGGATACTTAAAATAAAATCAAGGTAAACAATTTCAAGATATTCACGTAAAGTTATCAAGTTTCTCATACTCTTCACCTGATCACCCAGAAATCACACATTTCACAATATTCTCAAGAGTCATTCTATTTCACAAAACTGCATCAAGTGTCTATCAATTCAATGTTTCTCATTTCTCACGTCAGACTTCCACTGACTCATCACACAAGACACTTGACACTACTTCCGGATTGACTCGTGCGTTGATTAGACTCAGAGATCTGCACCTGTCATACTGCCCACTGTGAAATCACACACATTCACAGGGTCGCCGTGAAATCACACACATTCACAAGCGTAGAATGAATCTCAATATCATCACCCTCCAAGCATGACAGGGTTAATCCATAGAACAGGCGGAGCTCGTTCTTTTTCACACGAGACGCCCATCATATAGACCTCCTTCGACTCTCAACAACTGAGTAACTTCCTCTACGTGATTCCATTACCTCAGCAGAGTCAGGATATCCCCTTAGGAATCACCGATCAATGCACCTACTACACGATCTTACACGGTATTTCCTTTCCTGAAAATACTATGCCTCGATCCACATTCACAACATTCAACACATCATGCCACACTTAAATGAATGATTCCAATCACAGCAAAACTCACTCCAAGGTTCATGTTTTCGAATATCACATTTAAATCTCAACAGTTTCAAAACAACACCAAAAACAGGGGAGTTCGTAAAACAGCGCCAAAACCGGCGACCTGGTTCAAAACGGGGTATTTTCGAAGTCTGCACATAAAACCGGCGACCACGTCGCCCAAACACATGAAACAGAGCATTTACGAAGATGAAAACGAAACCGGCGACTACGTCGCCCTTACTTCAGAAATTGCTAAACTATGGCTTGTATTGAAAATGAAGTCTAGCTTCCCTTACCTGGACTTGCGCAAACACCTAGAGTTCCGAAACCCAACAAAGCTTGAAGAACGCCTTGGCTCTGTTTTTTGCGTCTGGTCGTAGGACTTGCAGAGAACTGCCCAGGTGCTCTAATGGTGGCTGTCGCTCGTCGTACTCTCGTGTGAAGGTGCTAGAATCGCAGCGCGAAGGAGGCAACTGGAGGAGAAGGGAGGTAACTCACTCTTTCTCTCTTTGAAGGCTGCAACGTTTCTTCCTCTCAGCAATGGGTTTTCTGCATCTTAAACCAACTTATCCACCAAAAGCAGCTGCCACCACCCACTCTGCAGAGAAGTCTGAGAACCACTGCCCTGAACAGTACGACCACTGTTGTCTCTGGTGCATGCCAACCACTGCTCTGAACAGTACGACCACTGTTGTCTCTGGTGCATGCCAACCACTGCTCTGAACATTACTGCCACTGTTGTCGCTTGTGCATGCCAGCCATTGCTCTGAACAGTACGACCGCGAGTGTCTCCCGCGCATGCCAACATTCTGATGTCACCACTCTGAACCACCCTTTTTGTCTACGTGGCGTGCGTGCACTACGCTTCATGCTGGGAGTCTGGGTCTTACCTTCTCTGTGTGAAACTCGACGTCGCGCGATAACTTTCCACTGCTGACTCGTCCTGGCGAACGACCGATGTCTCCTTCGCCCTGGAAGACGACCGATGTCTTCCTCTGGGAGACAACCGATGTCTTCCCTGGCGACGCCCTCATAACTCTCGCGCCTTGGCCACGTCCATATGCCTCGCGCCCTGGCAATGCCCGCGTGCCTCGCGCCCGCGCGATGCCCGCATGCCTCTCGCGCCCGCGCGATGCCTGCATGCCTCTCGTGCCCGCGCGATGCCTGCATGCCTCTCGCGCCCGCGCGATGCCTGCATGCCTCTCGCGCCCGCGCGATGCCTGCATGCCTCTCGCGCCCGCGCGATGCCTGCATGCCTCTCACGCCCGCGCGATGCCTGCATGCCTCTCGCGCCCGCGCGATGTCCACCTGGCGCTCATGTGTAGCAGGCGACCGGCGACCTCGTAGCCTTCTAAACTTAACTTTTTCCTCCCTTTCTATTCTAAATAAAAACATACTTAGAATTCATTTAAAATATAACTCTTTTATTCCAATTTAATTTTTCAGGTCCTTACAATTACCTGAGGGAGGCGCAAGGTGATCGCGCTTCGATGTCCCAGGCAGGTGATCAGCAGCATGAAATCCCTGTGCTCGGGGAAATCAGGTGATAGAAGATGCCACACTGGGGGGGCTCCCAGGTAGCTCAAGTGGAAGCTGAGGCAGAGTCTTTAAGCTCGGCGATAGAAAGTTGCAAAGAGAAAGACGAGGAGTCCAGTTCTCTAGCTGTTGACTTAGTATATCCGCCAGTCGATCCCAAGGCCTGGATGAACGAGGGTTACACTTCTGTGAACCTCGCCAGACCCCAGATAGTGTAGGATTTCTGCACGTTTGCAGGAGAAGGAGGGATTGGAGAAGCACTTGAAGTCATGAGCTTCCCGCACAAGTTCAAGGAAGTCCAGTCAGTTCGCTTTAACACACCTCGCGATGGTGTAACGAAGGGGAAGCAACGAGCTTATGGAGAACTTGGGAGGCGCGAACAAGTTTGAAGTTAAGGACAGCTTTTCGTCATTGCTGGAAAAATGGTGTGCTCGCCAGGTCGGTCATCGCCAGGGCCCATACAGAGTAGTTGAGGCGCTGGAGAATGGAGCTTATCGGCTGGAGACCCTGGATGGAGCACCTATCCCATAGACATGGAACGCTACACACTTAAGTTTCTACTTCAGTTAAGTTGTAAGGTGGATGCGTTCTTGCACTGTACACACACTCAATGTATATACTGTAAATAGTTGAGCAAATCAGGGGGCACTCTTTTCCCTGATGAGGGTTTTTAATGAGGCCACACAATAAAAAAGATTTCAGTATGTCAAGTGTGCACACGTTTCCCAGTTCCAAGTTCTGCTTGCCCCAGATGCAAGTGATCGGTTGGAGCCTGCTCGCCCCAGGCGCGAGTACGGACCACTGGCCTATACTCTCCTCACCCCAGGAGTGAGTGCAGGTGGCTAAAGTTTGGGAACTCGGGAGTACTAGTAAAACCAAGAGAGGGAAAGGGAAGATTTCGAGAAACGTCCAATAGGAATCAGACCTGAAAGTCGATGACCTCGGGGCAAGCAAGAGGGGTCAACAAGAAAAACTCTTCTTCCCCATAGCAAGACATCATCTTCGCGTTTAAGCACCAAGAAGCAGAGCGCGATCAGTCATCGGTGGTCCCGAAGCAAGATCAGCCGTCGGTGCATGTCGGGAGTAAGTACTCGGTCGGTGCATTGGTCATCGGGGTCTTGTTAACACGCGTTAAGCTGGGACCCAGGCTCCAAGCGAGAGCGTTACACATGCACCTCGCATGATTCCAGAAGAAGATTTGTCATCGGGGTCTTGTTAACACGCGTTAAGCTGGGACCCAGGCTCCCAGCGAGAGCGTTACGCATGCACCTCGCATGATTCCAGAAGAAGATTGGTCATCGGGGTCTTGTTAACACGCGTTAAGCTGGGACCCAGGCTCCCAGCGAGAGCATTACGCATGCACCTCGCATGATTCCAGAAGAAGAGCACTCGCCGGTGCATGGTCATCGGGGTCTTGCCAACACGTGTTAAGCTGGGACCCAGGCTCCCAGCGAGAGCGTTACGCATGCACCCCGCATGATTCCAAACCAGAAGAAGAGGAGTTGCCCACTCAAAGGGCGTGCGGTGATACCATGCAGGCAGGGATGCGCCTGGCGAGTGCGCTTAGACAGCCACCCCTGGTGCTCCCCTGGGAGCATGCACCCACTCAGTAAAGAAAGTCCTCACCCTCGACTTTATACAGCGGGGTGCAGGCAGAGAAAGTCCCCTACCTCTGCTTTTTACAGCGAGGCTGAGGTGAGATAAAAGGTCCTCACCTCGACTTGTTACAGCGAGGCTGGGGCGAGAGGAGAAAGACCTCACCTCGACTTCCTACAGCGAGGCTGAGGCAAGAGGGGTCATCAAGAAGCAGTCCTCTTCCCCAAAACACAAGCATCATCTTCAGAGGTCGGGTCCTCTATGCACTTAGCGCTGGAGTGACACGGAAGTAATGCGAAGCCTGAAGTGCGATGACTGATCGGTGGTGCGCTAACATGCTAGTCGGTGGTCGGTAGCAAAGCTCTTAGTATGAAAGCTTGCCCAAACAAGCTCTTGGACGATCAGTCGAAGCATTTAGACGCCATCAGGTCAGTCATCCAACATGAACTTATGCATAAAAGATTTATATACAAGTTTGTAGCAGCAAGAGAAATTACACAAAAGGAGAAGTGGCAAGGGAAGAAGCTCAAGGAGGAGGAATGAGCCTGCCATCGGCCACTGAATGGTGGAGGCTAGGTTGGGTAGAGTCCGAGTCTGGCAGGACGCAGTGAACCTGCTGCAAGCCCATGGAACCCATCTATCAGAACCTCGGCACCAACAGCCATGGTCTCAGGTACATCAGCTTCGAGGTCCTTCTTCTCTTTGGCAACGAAGACCACTTAGTCTCTTCGCTGATAACAAGTTCACAGCTCGAGACTGGGGGGCTTGTGATCCGGTCGGTCATCGGTAGTCTATGACATCAGCAGCTGATGACGACGTGGGTCAGTCGCAGAGTGACGCGTGGCACGAGAAAGCAGATGAACCAGGGTGGAGATCGTTCAAAAACGGCGATCAGTGGTCAGCTACCGAGTGACCACCACCAGAAGATCGGTTCCTACTTGAGCGCCTAGAAGCAGAGCGCGAGAAGTGACGAAGCACCGATCAGTCATCGGTGCGTGCAGAGTGATCAGTCATCGGTGCATGCAGATTGATCAGTCGTCGGGGGTTCCTTGCCAACACGTGTTAAACTGGGACCCAGGCTCCCAGCGAGAACGTTACTCAAGGACCTCGCCTGATTCCATAAGCAGAGCACGACAACGTGAAGAAGCGCCATCGGACATTGACCAGGATGAGAGACACCTCGGTCATCAGTGTGCGTTGAGGTGACATCGGCCGCGCAATGTGAACAACGCAACCAAAGATCAGTAAAGCGCCCAGAGGCAGGGAGCGGCCTTAGTCGCGAGACGACCACGCATGAAGATGAGAAGACGCAGTTAGGTGCAGAATCCTGCTGGGACGAGAACCCATCAAGGTTAGAGTCTCCCAGTGGGGTTGCATGTCTGCCACGTGGATGGTGAAGATGTTCCTAGAGAATAGGTAGGGCAGATAGGCACAGAAGTCGAGGGGTGCAGAGGTACCCACGCGGCCTCCCCTGTCAGACTTGGCACTCAAGTGAAGAAGGCTGGCACGCAAGGTAGCCCTGGGGAGTGGAAACGACAGTGCAGAGTAATTAAGTGGCCCTAGAGGTAGCCCGTAGGGGCTACACGGGTTTATATGAGGAAGAAGAACACCAAACCAGGTATGCAATCTTTCCCTCAGAATACACAACACAAATCCAAGAACGCTCAGTTTTCGAATCAAAGAGGACTAAGGGCACACACACACGGGTCTCACACAGAGAGATCTGAGAGAGAGTTTTTGTGTTCCCGTTGCCTGACTTGAGCGTCGGAGCTACAACGGCCGCTAGAGGCGCCGTCTGTGTGTTTTGCAGGCATCGTTCAGAGTTCCGGTGAAGGTTCCTGGAGCCTCCTTGCAGGACGCGCAGCAGTTAGAAAGCTAGACGAAGGAGTGACGAGGCGTTTTCCCCACGCTCGAGTCCGTGGCGAGATCAACTACTATAGTTAAATTAAATGGGACATTACAATATATATTGGAGGTATATGCAAGCTCTAGATGAGAGGTGAATAGAGTACAAAACTCACTTTTTGTGAGAACACTAAACTAAGTAGTGTTGGTCGTTTATAAATAAGTGTAATATAGAAAGTGTATTGGTCGGTACCGGATGAATGTTGGAGGTTTTAGTATCCGGTTCGTGCCAACCGACATGACCAAATTTATTAAAATCAGTAGAGGATCAACAAGCCTAAAACAGTAACTAAGCATTAGGTAATATGCTCTTAATTATGATCCAAAACGCTAATCCGATCCAAACAATAATGGGCCCATAATTATATAAATAGTCACAAGTTTCAAGGAAAAGGTATGTCATCATCACACATTAATTGCACTAAGTACCAAATATCGAGATCTTACTTGAGCGTTAGAGTGCCTTTTGTAGGTACCATCCCGATCGAGTGTTTGCGAAGGAGTGGAGGCTAGTGAAAGGAGAGAAGGGAGAACAATTTAAGCAAAGAGAGTTGTTTAGTAAAGTGAAAAAAGGAGAAAGGTGACCGACTAACTGAGGAAGGAGACTAACCAATGAAGGAGGTAATAATTCTCTCAGTCCTAATCCGTACGAAATATTTGGCTTCCCCACCTATGCAATGACCTATGCAATGACTAATGATAGAGAATATAGACTCATAAATTATAGTTATGTTAGGATGTTTTTTTATCTACATTTGTCTTCTTCTTGTATTTATAGACGCTTAGGAATATAACTTCTTCTTGTATTTATAGACGCTTAGGAATATAACTGTTGTCGAACAATCTTCATGTTGATATTTTTAAGTAGTTTTGATATTGTTTTCTTTCAATGTTATGTGCAAAATTGACATGAATATTTTCTCAAAGATTTTTGTTTCCTTTAATTTTCATGCTTAATCTAAAAATAGAAAAATACACAATATAATTAATATATATTGTTGCTAAAAAGTATGGTAATTAATATATATTTAAAAGTATGGTTGCTAAAAATCATTCTCTTCCGTACATAAACTAACTAAAATATTCATAATATATAATACAAACTTGTATCCCTTATGTATAAACCATACAAAGTTTGTCGTTGGATTCTCCCGCATTTATTTACATTAGAAAAGCTATTCGTTTGGTCGGTTAAAAAGATACTCTTAAAAAATAGTTTCTCTCATATTATATAGGAAGATGTTGTAGTAAAGAGAAGATTATTATACCCAATTGGTGGCTATAAGTTTCAAAGTTGAAAGCACTTTAATAAATGAACGGAAAGAAAAGTCCAACCCAAACTCAGGGCAAATTCTTCCGGCAACTTACCAATTCTGAGTTCCCCTTGTCAAATATTCAAAATTACCTTTCATTTTAAAATTAAAAATCTTGAATTTAAAAAATATATTTTAGAAATAAAATTTTAAAATAAATTTAAAAATCAAAATTTCAAACAATTTGGAAATGTAAAGAATACATTCCAATTTTGTGTTCCATAAAACAAAATTTAGAAACATATTCTGAACTTTTTTAAAAAAAATTTATGAAAGAATATTCTGAAAATTTAAATTTATATGTTTCGGAAAAAATTCTGAAAGTATTTTTATTCACCCTCCCTTTTTTTAAAGATATTTATAAAAGTCGAAAAAGTTCAAATTTAATTAGGTGGAGGAAATTATTGCCAACTATGATAACACAATGGATTGATACTATCGTTAAACACTTTCACCTGTATATATACACTCTTTTTTAGAATTTTTTTTTCTATAAATACTTATAAAAAGATAAAACAATATAAAATAATTGTTTTCAATAAATTAAAGTTAATTTATATATAATTCATTTTTGATCCGGTCGGTCATCGGTAGTCAGTGACGTCAGCTGCAGATGACCACGTGGACCAGTCACAGGGTGACACGTGGCATGAGATGGCAGGCGAATCAGGCAGGAGTCCACTTAGAATGGTTATCGATGGTCAGTTACCAAGTGGCCACCACCCCCAGAGCGGTGCCTAGATAAGCCCCTGGAAGCACCGCACAGACGTCGGTGGAAAGTAATGAGACACCGCACGGACGTCGGTGGAAGGTCATGAGGCACCGCACGGACATCGGTGGAAAGTCATGAGGCACCGCACAGACGTCGATGGAAAGTAATGAGACACCGCACGGACGTCGGTGGAAGGTCATGAGGCACCGCACGGACGTCGGTGGAAGGTCATGAGGCACCGCACGGACGTCGGTGGAAGGACATGAGCCACCGCACGGTCATTGGTGGATAGTAATGGGGCACCGCTCGGTCATTGGTGCATGCAGAGCGAGATCGGTCATTGGGGTTCTTGCCAACACGCGTTAAGCTGGGACCTAGGTTCCCAGCGAGAGCGTTACGCATGCACCTCGCATGATGCCCACACAGAGGACGTGCGATGAGACCATGCAGGCAGGATGCGCCTGGTGGGTGTGCTTAGAACAGCCACACCCGGCGCTCTCCTAGGAGCATGCACTCACTCAGAGGACGTGTGGAGAGGCCATGCAGGCAGGATACGCCTGGTGAGTATGCTTAGACCAGCCCCACCAGGCGCTCTCCTGGGAGCATTCACTCATTCAGACAGAAGAAACGCGCTAAGTTACTCCGCAAGAGGATAACTTAGCCGCACAGAGAAAAGCGCAGAAGCCCTCCAGGTGTGACACGTGTACGGTTAGATGCCAGTTGCATGCCTCCACGTGTCACCATCTGAGAGAGAGGCGCCGTCCAAGTATAAAAGTACTCCACGATATGTCAGGTACACAGAGGTTTTTCAGATTACACAAGTTTTTCAGATTACAAGTTTACACAAATTCACTACACATAGTTTCTGAGTCATTGTGGGAGTGTTTGTACACGTAGCACAGTGATAACAAAATTCAGTTACAGAGAGAGGGAGAGTGGATCTGAGCACACACGAGTCTCACAGAGAGATTCAGTGAGAGTTTTCGGTGTTCTTGTTGCCTGACTTGAGCGTTGGAGTGCACACGGCCGCTAGAGGCGCCGTCTGTGTTGTTTTGCAGGCATTGTTTGGAGTTCCGGCAGAGGTTCTTGGAGCGTTCTTGCAGAACGTACAGTTGCAGAAGGCTAGACGAAGGAGTGACGAGGCTCATCCTCCACGTTCAAGTCCGCAGCAGGATCATTTGGCGCCCACCGTGGGGCCCGTGTGAATCTTGTTCCCATCCACATCACAGTTCTTGAAGTTTCTTGAAGTTTTCGTCGAATGTTGTGCTGAAAAGATGAGTAGAAGAACCAGACAAACCTCACCTGCGCCATCTGCTGAGGAAGGAGCTGTTACTATGGCGCAGGTCATGGAGATGATGCGTGCGCTGCAGGATAATGTCGCGGCATCGAGAGCTGAACAGGAGAAGATGCATGCCGAGCTGACTGAATCGCGGTGCAGAAATGAAGAGCTGAACCGTGTCAACAAAGAGTTGCGCAGGGAGTTGCAGGCGTAGAAGGAGCGCGCAGCTGAAGGTAGGACGTCGCCGCCGTCGTCGCCTCCTAGAGCATTCCCTATGCCTTTCTCCCCTGAGATCATGAATACGGTGGTGCCTCCCAGTCTGGTGGGAGTGAAGGCGTCGTTCACGGGGGTGGAAGATCCAGAAGCACATTTGACAGCTTTCCATACTCAGATGATGCTGTCTGGGGGCTCAGATGTTGTGTACTGCAAAATGTTCATGAGTACACTGAGCGGAATAGCCATGGAGTGGTTCGTGAGCCTGCCAGAGGGCCACATCACTTCCTTCCATCAGTTTTCGAAGCTATTCACAGAGCAATATATCGTCAACAGAGCGTCACCAGTAGTGTCCTATGACCTGTTTGATGTGCGCCAGTATCAGGGGGAGTCACTGAAGGACTACCTCAACCGTTTCGGTGCGCAGATGGTGAGGTTGCCCAGCAAGGATGAGAATATGCTGGTGCATGCATTCAAGAAAGGTGTGATGCCTGGTCCTTTCAGCGAATCGCTCATCAGGAGCCAACCTACCACCTTCGCTGAGATTCGGCGACACGCGGTGGCTCACATAGTCGCAGAGACCGAGGTCTCTGAGAAGAGAGGGAGCGCTGCACCATCAAAGCCGCGCGGAGGTCAGGGGAGGCAACAGCAACCGGAGCGGGTGCATGAGGCAAAGGAAGGGAAGAAAGCCCAGGGAAGGCCTCGCCCTTATGCACCCAAGAAGGACCAGACCAAGGGGCGTGCAAGGAAGAGCAACGCACCCCCTAGGTATGATTTCATGGTAGAGTTGGCAGAGCTAATCGCCATCCCTGCCATGGCTGCAAGACTCCGAGTACCAGAGAAAACTGACAAGGTACTTGGAAGGAAGAAGGATGAGCGGTGCGAGTTCCATCAGGCCTATGGACACACACTCCGCACCTGCCTGGCGTTGGGGCATCAACTCGATGAGTTGGTGAAGATAGGTTTCCTAACCAATTACCTGCGGGAGGCGCAGGGTGATCGCGCTTTGAGGCCTCAGGCAGATGATCAACAGCATGAAATCCCTGTGCATGGGGAAGTGATGACAATTGCAGGGGGCTTTTCCGGCGGAGGGTGTTCTGCGTCGCAGATAAGAGGTATGCACGATCAGTGATGGCCGTGGACTCAGTGGATGGAAGCCATTTTCCCGAGGTGGATATCACATTCACAAAGGCTGATCTGCAGGACGTTGTACCCCACGACAACGATCCTGTGGTCATCTCTCTTGTGACAGCAGGAAGACGAATGCACAGGGCGCTCGTAGACCAAGGAAGCTCAGCAAACGTCATGTTCTGGCCGATGTTCAACAAGTTGCAGCTGTCCCCCGATCAGTTGAGGCCATATATGGGGTGTCTTTATGGTTTCGCGGGGGACCAGGTCGAGGTGCGGGGCTACATAGAGCTGAGGACGACGTTCACCGATGGAGTGGCGTCCCGCACAGAGAAGATAAGGTACTTGGTGGTAAATGCCCCATCTGCATACAATATCTTGCTGGGAAGACCCACGCTCAACAGGTTGGGTGTAGTGCCATCGATGAGGCACATGAAGTTGAAGCTGCCGTCGGTGGAAGGGGCTGTCATTACCATCAAGTCAGATCAGGCTGAGGCTAGGCGCTGTTATGAGAACAGCCTCAAGCAGAAGAGAAGCATCTCCCATGTCACTACAACACCACCAGCAGGCGTGCTCCAGGAGAGATCGGTGGTTCGTGGGGCACAGGCAGATCAGGTAATGGAAGATGCTACGCTGGGGGGCTCCCAGGTAGCTCAAGTTGAAGCTGAAGCAGGGGGCATGATCGCTCCTCGTGAGTCAGGCGTCGCCAGGGCGGTCATCGCCAATGAAAGGAGACCCCATCCAACTGAGGGATGGGAAGAGGCGGAGATAAGGGGAAAGAGGTTTAAGTTGGGGAATCGCTCGCTGCAGAAGAACGAGCACAGATCGTCGGTGTGATTGAGAGGCACATGAGCGCCTTTGCATGGTCGGCATCTGACATGCCAGGGATCGACCCCGATTTCCTTTGCCACCACCTGTTGATGGACCCCAAGGTGCGACCAGTGCGCCAAAGGCGAAGGAAATTCAATGAAGAGAAGAGGAAGGTGATCCATGATGAGACGCAGAAGCTCCTTGCTGCTGGGCATATCAGAGAGATCCAATACCCCGAGTGGTTGGCGAACGTGGTACTGGTGCGGAAGTCAAACGGCAAGTGGAGGATGTGTGTGGACTTCACGGACCTCAATAAGGCCTGCCCCAAGGATTCCTACCCTCTCCCTAGTATAGACGCATTGGTGGATAGCGTGTCGGGGGGGAAGCTCCTCAGCTTTCTAGACGCTTTCTCAGGCTACAACCAGATAAGGATGCACCCCATGGATGAGTGCAAGACTGCTTTCATGACGGAACGATCTTGCTACTGCTACAAGGTAATGCCGTTTGGGTTGAAGAACGCAGGAGCTACCTATCAGAGACTTATGGATAGGGTGCTCTCACCCATGCTTGGAAGGAACGTGCATGCGTACGTAGATGACATGGTGGTCACGTCGCGAGAGAAGGCGCATCATGTGGTTGATCTAGAGGAACTTTTCACCACCATCGCCAAGTACAGGTTGAAGCTCAACCCTGAAAAGTATATCTTCGGTGTGGAGGCTGGGAAGTTCTTAGGTTTCCTTCTAATAGAGCGTGGGATCGAGGCAAACCCAGAGAAGTGCGCAGCAATCGTGGCAATGAGGAGCCCAACGACGGTGAAGGAGGTGCAGCAGCTCACTGGTCAGTTGGGCGCATTGTCTAGGTTTATGTCTGCTAGAGGAGAGAAGGGTCATCCGTATTTCCAGTGTCTCAAACGCAACAGCAGATTCCTTTGGACACAGGAGTGCGAAGAGGCCTTCCTAAAGCTGAAGGAGTATCTGGCGAGCCCACCAGTATTGTCTAAACCACAAGTGGACACCCCTCTTCGTCTGTACTTTGCTGTGACGGAGAAGGCAGTCAGCTCAGTCCTGGTTCAAGAGCAAGAGCAGATCCAGAAGCCTGTGTATTTTGTGAGTAAGGTGTTGCAGGGCCCGGAAACAAGGTATCAGGCTCTGGAGAAGGCAGCACTGGCGGTAGTTTTCTCAGCTAGAAGGCTTAGACACTACTTCCACAGCTTCACCATAGTGGTCATGACAGACTTGCCCATCCAGAAGGTATTGAAGAAGCCAGACGTAGCAGGAAGGATGGTCAAGTGGACTGTGGAACTCTTAGAATTCGACATCCAGTACGAGCCCCGAGGACTGATCAAGGGGCAGGTGTTCGCCGATTTCGTGGTTGAGCTGTCGTCGGTCGCGACACCTGCAGACGGCGTAGTTTTTCGATGGGTCTTATCGGTGGATGGCTCCTCCAATCAGCAGGGAAGCGGTGCTGGAGTCATTCTGGAAGGCCCGAACGGGGTACTGATCGAGCAGTCCCTTCGCTTTGCCTTCAAGGCCAGCAACAATCAGGCGGAGTATGAAGCCCTGATCGCAGGGATGTTGCTGGCAAGAGAAATGGGAGCCAGAAGTCTGGTGGCTAAGAGTGACTCGTTGCTAGTCACTGGGCAAGTTACAGGGGAGTTCCAGGCAAAAGATCCTCAGATGGCAGCTTACCTGGAGTATGTACAGCTCCTGAAGACGTCCTTCGATGAGTTTGAGTTGGTGCATGTGCCCCGCGAGCAAAATACTAGAGCAAACCTACTTGCCAAGTTGGCCAGCTCAGGCAAGGGGGGAAGGTAGAGGACCGTCATTCAGGAGACTTTGAAGGTGCCACGAGCGTTCGTATCAGACAATCAAGTGCTTCAAGTATCAAGGTCGATGGAGCATCTAGCGATCGGTCATCGGTCCCTAACTCAGGAAACGCTGAAAGCGCCGAGGGTGAGGGCGCGACCGGCAAGGACCGATGAGGTGATGGAAGTTTGCGCTGTCAGGGAGCCCGACATGTGGATAACGCCGTACCAATTGTACCTAGAGGATGGTGTGCTTCCATTGGACCTGGCAGAGGCAAAGAGGATAAAGAAGAGCTCAAGTAAGTTTACTCTCATTGATGGAAGTTTGTTTAGATTTGGCTTCTCCCATCCTGTACAAATCTGCGTGCATGGGGAGCAATGCACCAGACTTATGTTAGAATTACACGAGAGGGTGTGCAGAAGCCACGTCGGTGGTCGCGCTTTGGCAAGCAGAATCCTCCGCGCGGGATACTACTGGCCAACGCTGAAGGAAGACTGTGTGAAGTATGCTCAGCGGTGCAAACAGTGCCAACTTCATGCAGACTGGCATAAGGCACCCCCCGAAGAGTTGAAGTCCATCCACAGCCCATGGCCATTTCACACATGGGAAATTGACATTCTGGGACCTTTTCCTCTGGCAATCAGGCAGATGAAGTTCCTCATTGTGGCCATCGAGTATTTCACTAAGTGGGTGGAAGCAGAACCAGTGGCGCACATCACCGCTCAAAAGGTCGAGCATTTTGTCTAGAGGAACATCGTCTGTCATTTCGGAGTACCCAAGAGGCTGGTATCTGACAATGGCACTCAGTTCACCAGTCATCAGTTGAGAAAGATGTGCGAAGAATTGAAGATACAGCAAGTGTTTGCCTCGGTAGAACACCCGCAGACCAATGGGCAGGTGGAGTCAGCCAACTGAGTGCTACTCAGGGGACTGAAGCGAAGACTAGAAAAGGCCAAGGGGAATTGGGCAGAAGAAGTTCCCAGGATAATATGGTCCTACCATACCACTCCACAGTCTAGCACCCATGAGACACCCTTTAGTCTTGTCTATGGGACAGATGCCATGATTCCCGTGGAGATACAGGAGAGCTCCCCTAGATTTCTAAACTTCATCGCTGAAGAGTCCAATCAAGAGCGAAAAGTGAATCTCGATCTCCTGGATGAAGTGCGAGAGGAAGCAAGAGTTAGTGCCGAAGTTGTCAAGAGAAGAGTAGAACGCAGGCACAACTCCAAGGTGAGGCTCAGGCGTTTTCAGGAAGGCGATCTGGTGATGAGGAAAGCACATCAGAATGAGATGGAGAACAAGCTATCTCCGAAGTGGACGGGTCCATACAGAGTAGTTGAGGCGTTGGAGAATGGAGCTTATCGGCTAGAGACTCTGGATGGAGCAGCTATCCCCAGAACGTGGAACGCCACACACTTGAAATTCTACTTTAGTTAAGTTGTAAAGTAGATGCGTTCTCGCGCTGTACAAACACTCAGTGTTTATATACTGTAAACAGTTGAGCAGATCAGGGGGCACTTTTTTTTCCCTAAGGAGGGTTTTTAACGAGGCCACCCAATAAAATAAAGTTTTCAGTATATCAAGTGTGCAAGTGTTTCCTAGTAGTTTAAAATCCTCCTTGCCCCAGGCGCAAGTGCAGGTGATCGGTTGGAGCCTACTCTCCCCAGGCGCAAGTACGGACAACCAACAGAGGTCCTCCTCACCCCAGGCGTGAGTGCAGATGGCCAAGGTTTGAAAGGCCAGGGGGACTAGTAAGACCAAGAGTGGGAAAGGAAGGATTTCGAGAAACGTCCTTACCCACTTGGCATATGCCAGTATGGCTTAGTAAAGCCCTTAGTTAAGGATCTCCTCACCCCAGGAGTGGGAAGAGATAGAATAACCCGATGCACGTGAGGTCGATGACCTTGGTGTAAGCAAGAGGGGACAATGAGAAACACTCTTCTTCCCAAGACAAGGCATCATCTTGAGCGTTCAGGCCCTTTATGCATTTAGCGCTGGAGTGGCAGAAAGGTAAAGCGAAGTATGAAGCGTGATGACTGATCGGTGGTCGGTGGTTGCTTGCTACACGTGTTAAACTGGGACCCAGGCCCCCAGCGAGAGCGTTATGCATGCACCCACTCAGAGAAGGTGCAGTGAGACCATACAGGCAGGATGCGCCTGGTGAGTGTGCTTAGACCAGCCACACCTGGCGCTCTCTTGGGAGCATGCAACTCACTCAGAAAGCTTTGAGTAAGGAAACTTTTTCCAAGCAAGTTCTTATACGATAAGCCGAAGCATTTAGGCCTTATCAAGTCAATCATCCAGCATGAAGTTATACGTAAGAACTGTTAAAGGTAATGTTAAGGCAACAGATAGTCGCGGTCAAGTCAGAAGCCAGGTTTGAAGGGGTACAGTGAGATCGCGCTAAAGCCTAAGTTGGTTAGCAGTTAGTCACATGCAGAGAGTAAAGATAGAGAAACAAGTAGCTGAAGTAAGCAGATTTCATTCAACTGAAGTCAATACAAAGAGGCTCTACAGTAAAAGAGTTTGTACGTAAGTTGTGTTGCAGAAAGAGAGATTACAAAAAAGAAGAAGTTGCAAGGGAGGAAGCTCAAGGAGGAGGAATGAGCTTGCCGTCGGCGACCGAATGGCCAGGGGTTAATTGGGTAAGGTTCAAGTCTGGTAGGACGCAGTGAACCTGCTCCAAGGCCGCCTTGAACCCGTCTATCCATGCATCGGCACCAGCCTCCATGGTCTCAGCTACATCGGTCTCAAGCTCCTCCTTCTGCTTGGCAAAGGAAGACACAGCCTCTTCCAGTTTGCCCTCGGCCCCTTCGAGCTCCTCCTGGATCCTTGTCAGTTTGCTCTGTGCCTCCAGGAGTTGGACCAGAACCTCTTCAAGCTTCTTCTCCTTCAGAGCAAGCTCCTCCCTAGAAGCCTTAAGATCCTCCGCCTGTTGGCGCTCAATTGGCGCAAGGAAGAAATCTCAGCCGCCTGTTGGTCGCTCAGTTGGCGCAAGGAGGAAGTCTCAACCTCTAGACGTATGTTCTGTCCCTTCAGCTCCATGCCTTCAGCTCCATGGCTTGACTATCTAGAGCAGTCACAGCCTCGCCTATCAGGAGCTCAGTCCTGATAGTCTTCTGCACCTGTAGACAGTAGTCTTTTCTGGTCCTCTCCACCATATCGCTCAGCATTTTCACCGAATCTTGAGAAGCTTCAAGGTCGTTCCTCAAGGAGGTTTTGTCGTGCTCAAGCTCTTGAATTCTCTTTCCCAAGAGCTCCTGCTTGTGCTGCTGGGTAGAGAATTGCAAGGAGAGCACCAGGTTATTGGCCAGATGTGCATCCACATCCTGCGCGCTCCATGAGTCGAATCCCTTGTTTTTGATGTAGTGCCTCGCCAAGGAGATTACCCTGCTGAGGTTCTCGTTAGTAATTCCAGGAATGCTCGGTTGTTAAGAAGCCCCACCGCCTTGAGAGGTCGTAGTAGTGGTTTGCATTGGTGGTGAGACAGGAGGCCTTGGTGCATCCCCAGCAGGTGGGTTGGGTTAGCTTGGCGTTTGGCTCACTGGTAATGGTGGAGCAGGGGGAGTTGAAGAGGAAGGAAGGGTGCTTGGAGAAGGTGGCGGTGGGGGAGATGATGGTACGGAGGGCGTAGGTGCAGGTTGAGAGGTAGGAGATAAGGCTTCATCTTCTTCTTTTTTCCTCAACCTGCAGCACTTCAGTGTCTCCAGCTTCAACTGCTGAAGGTCCCCCAATCTCCTGTCGGGTCCTCTTGCGACGAAGGAAGGGAACATCAGAACTCTCCTCTTCGGTCGAAGCAGCAACAGTAATAGCAGCAGAAGCAGCAGCGGCAGTGGCTGCGTGAGCAGGGAACACTTTGACCAGCTTCCTCTTTTTCTTTTCAGCCTCAGGACCCCTTGCAGGTGCCACCGAGAGTGGAGGAGCCACAAGTACCTCAGAGCTGGAGGAGGTGGAAACAGGAGCAGTCTCGGGCCCGGTTGCTGCAGAAGCAAACCTGGACTGAGCCAGTGCTCGCAAGGCTTGCCTCCCATCTTTCCCGGAAGTCATATCTACATCAGAGGTCAAGAGGAAAAATCAGATAACAAGACTGAAACAGTAAATGTACATGAGGATGCTATGCAGATGCATGGAGTGATGAAAGAGTTAAGGAGGAAGGGTGGTCTACCTATGTACTTTTTCAGGGACACTACAAAACTCGTGCTTGATGAGAGTAGCAGAGCTGTACTTTACCCCCCGCAGAAGATTGCACAGTTCGCGCTCGTAGGGGGTCAGGGTTTCTAAATCCATGGGTCTTTTGAACTCGACCCCTGGGACCCAGTAGAGGGGAAATCCTTCGAGCAGAATGGGGTCCCGAGGAGTAGCCAAGATCATGAAAAATCTGCCTTTCCAGTCTTTGAAGGATTGCTGGTATAGGCCCAAGATAACCCTGCCAGCAACCCCGTTTAAACTGACCCAAGACTGGTCCCCTGGTTTCTTTGTCTCAAAGAAATAAAGGAAGACGTCGACCGAGGCAGGGTGACCGAAATGGTCGCACAGAATCTCAAATGCCCTAATGAAGGCCCAGGCATTTGGATGGAGCTGGCAGGGGGCGACGTTCAGTTCCATCATCAACTCCTTCTCAAAGAAGGTGAAGGGCAAGCGTAGCTTCAGTCTCTTGAAGATGGTGGAATATACAAAGGTGAAGGGTACCCCATTGGTAGCCCTGTCGTCAGCACAGACGGGTATCCCTCATGGAGGAATACGTACGACCACTCGGAAGTCATTCTCCCTGTGAACGGCGCACGTGGGTTTGTCTGGGTCGCTGCTGAGAATGGTCTTTAGGTGGTTTGGAGGGAGTTGTGTGGAGGTCTCAGCCAGGAGCACCAAAAGAGCCCACTCGTACACCCTGGCTTAGTCTGTGGGGAAGGTTGCGTCAGGTTGGGGTGGAGTTGGTGTAGAGGATGACGACGGTGCAGGCCTTGGGGGCTGGGCACCGGAGGAAGAGGCAACGAGGTGTGCCGTTTGCCTTACCCGAGCCATTGCCGAAAGCTGCAATGGAGGAAAGGAAGGAGCAAAATCAGATGAAAGAGAGAAGAGGGAAATAATGAATGGTTCGGTAAAAAATTAAAGGGAGAGAGCAAGAAAGAAGGTTCAGGTGAAGAAGAGGAATAAGGAGAAGCAGAGATTGAGAGAAAAGAACAGTGAACCATGGCGCGGGTTTAGAAGAAGAAAATAGAGAAGATGAATGAACAGTGATGAAAAACATGAATGCAAACGGTAGAAATGCTCTAAATACACCAAGGGAGAAGAAAAGACAAACCTTTTGATGATCGGAGAAGGGTGGAAGATCGAAAGATCGAAGAGAATGTGCGCGCAGAGAGAAGGCTAAGGGTTCTGGAAGACAGATTGAGTATGCTAAAGAAGGTGATGCAATAGTGCTAGCGCGCGCCTCTTTTGAATGAAGGAAGTGGTAGCGACACTCAGTATGAGCCGTTGATGCGTCCACGTGTCGAGAGATAAAGCGTGGAAGTCATAACGTTAAAGAGCAGACATGTGAGCAGCACGTGACGTGGCCTCACCTACCACGTGGACCAAGGGTGCGACCACTTAGTCTCTTCGCTGAGAACAAGTTCACAGCTCGAGATTGGGGGGCTTGTGATCCGGTCGGTCATCGGTAGTCAGTGACGTCAGCTGCAGATGACCACGTGGACCAGTCACAGGGTGACACGTGGCATGAGATGGCAGGCGAATCAGGGAGGAGTCCACTTAGAATGGTGATCGGTGGTCAGTTACCAAGTGGCCACCACCCCCAGAGCGGTGCCTAGATAAGCGCCTGGAAGCACCGCACGGACGTCGGTGGAAAGTAATGAGACACCACACGGACGTCGGTGGAAGGTCATGAGGCACCGCACGGACGTCGGTGGAAGGTCATGAGGCACCGCACGGACGTCGGTGGAAAGTAATGAGACACCGCACGGACGTCGGTGGAAGGTCATGAGGCACCGCACGGACGTCGGTGGAAGGACATGAGCTACCGCACGGTCATCGGTGGATAGTAATGGGGCACCGCTCGGTCGTTGGTGCATGCAGAGCGAGATCGGTCATCGGGGTTCTTGCCAACACACGTTAAGCTGGGACCCAGGTTCCCAGCGAGAGCGTTACGCATGCACCTCGCATGATGCCCACACAGAGGACGTGTGGTGAGACAATGCAAGCAGGATGCGCCTGGTGGGTGTGCTTAGAACAGCCACACCCGACGCTCTCCTGGGAGCATGCACTCACTCAGAGGACGTGTGAAGAGGCCATGCATGCAGGATACGCCTGGTGAGTATGCTTAGACTAGCCCCACCAGGCACTCTCCTGGGAGCATGCACTCATTCAGACAGAAGACACGCGCTAAGTTACTTCGCAAGAGGATAACTTAGCCGCACAGAGAAAGGCGCAGAAGCCCTCCAGGTGTGACACGTGTACGGTTAGATGTCAGTTGCATGCCTCCACGTGTCACCATCTGAGAGAGAGGCGCGGTCCAAGTATAAAAGTACTCCACGATATGTCAGGTACACAGAGGTTTTTCAGATTACACAAGTTTTTCAGATTACAAGTTTACACAAATTCACTACACATAGTTTCTGAGTCATTGTGGGAGCGTTTGTACACGTAGCACAGTGATAACAAAATTCAGTTACAGAGAGAGGGAGAGTGGATCTGAGCACACATGAGTCTCACAGAGAGATTCAGTGAGAGTTTTCGGTGTTCTTGTTGCCTGACTTGAGCGTTGGAGTGCACACGGCCGCTAGAGGCGCCGTCTGTGTTGTTTTGCAGGCATTGTTTGGAGTTTCGGCGGAGGTTCTTAGAGCGTTCTTGCAGAACGTGCAGTTGCAGAAGGCTAGACGAAGGAGTGACGAGACTCATCCTCCACGTTCAAGTCCGCGGCAGGATCAATTTTATTTTATTAAGAAAACAAATGTTAATTTTAATCTATTGAAATATTTGTCTTTTACAAGAAAAAAAGTTTATCAAAACATATTTTATAACTAATTTAGTAAAAGTTTCCTTATTTTTAATACTTGTCCTTATTTTTAGATTCAACACCACTAATTAAAAGTTAACTAGTATAAAAAAATCAATAAATATAATTAATATAATATATAATATATTGATTTTAACTCAAAATATTAAATTAATAATATTTTAAATTTAAATTTATTAAAATAATATTTTTAAACTCAACCATCATATCTAAAGTATTATTTGTTTTTAAAATTCATAATTCTTTCATGATTTTAGTTTTAAATTTTTTTTGAAAAATTACGAGAAAAATTTATATTTAAATTATTATTGATTTATTTTTAAACAGTAATATACTAAAATAAATAGATTTTAAAATTCTTTTATATTGATTTTTTATTACAAATTTAATTAATATAAATCTAATAAATTAGGAGAAACATGTGAAAACAAAAGAGCTATGAATCACGGTGGGTGAAAGAGACAGAAGGTTCCATCATAAGGTGTGACTGGTGCGACAATGGACATTAACTATATATGATGTTTCCAAGAAAATAATGAAAAGAATCCAACCCAAAATATGAATCATTCTTTAAGAAAAAAAAAAAAAAAGGTTCCATCCATCACCACCATCACTCTTTATGGTGTCATTCATAATTGGAGCCATCTTCACTGTGAGAGGTCTACGATGTGATTAATGCACAATCGACCATAATTAGTATTTAGTTAAAATTTTCAAATGATATAAGTAAATTTTTTAGTATTTAATTATTATGATTTTTTAAATGATATAAATATTTCATTAAGATTTTCGTATAATTTTAAAAAAATAGATATTGTTTAGAAGTATACAATTTTGGAGAATCATCTTTTAAGAAGAACTAGAACTTTTAGTTTTAATATTACTAGATAATCAAATGAAGATTCTAATCTTAAATTTATTTTTGAAATCCAAAACTAACCACAAAATTATGTTAATTTGTAGAGGATTGGTATAAGAAAACATGATGTTTAATGTTGGAGATCTCACATCGACTAGAGATGAGGATATTTCATTGTATATAAGTGGATGCAAATCTCACCTCATAAATCGGTTTTATGAGGTTGAGTTAGACTTAAAGTTCACTTCTTAATATGGTATCAGAGTCATTTTGAACCTATCTTAGGAATTGTTTGTTGAGCTTATCAGGCCACCCGCTATCAAACCGTTATCAAACCATCCATAATATGTTGTCCCATGCACGAGCTATCACTTTTGGTGTGAGGGGGGTGTGTTGGAGATCCCACATCCACTAGAGATAAGGATATTTCATTATATATAAGTGGGTGCAAAACTCACCTTATAAGCCAGTTTTATAAGATTGAGTTAGGCTTAAAATCCACTTCTTAATATTTAAAATCAATCGTTTATTGAAACTTGAAAAAAAATGTATTGATTTTATTTGTATTTTGTCAAAATTATACAATTTTTTTACTAAATTATGAACATATTTATTTTCCTCCTTATAAATATAAGAAATGACAAAAGTAATGGAAAAGGTAAGATAAAGATATGTCAGACCATTTATTTAATAAACACCAAGGCACTAAAAAGACATTTTAAAAGCAATGATAAAAGGAGGAATAACTTTCAAGTCACATCCAATAAGTATGTTCAATAGCTAAAATGAAATTATAAACCTAGTTTCAAAAAACATTAATAAATCTAAAATATGTCACAAATCCTTTCAAAAACTCTGAAATACATTTGGAGTATTCTTTGTACTCGTAGTCACTTCTAATTAATTCTTTGAGTGTTCTTTTTATAAGTTACCTTTGGCTTAATTGAGCATTCTTTTCCTAGTCACTCTTGACGCATCGAGTATTCTTTTGGATTGCAATCACTCCTAACTAATCATTAAAGAGTATTTTTTTCTCAAGCCACTCTTGGCTTGACAAGTATTCTTTATAAAGAAACTTCTGGCTAAACGAGTATTCTTTATGAAGCTACTACTAGCTTAACGAGTTTTGTTTTCAAAACAACCACTCTTGGCTAAGGAAAAAAGTAAGGGTGGGCAAAAAATCCAAATTGCCAAATCCAATTCATAATTATCCAAATCCATATTACTTTTAATCCATTTAAATGGATTTATCTCAAATCCAAATCCATATTTTTGGATTTTAAGTCCAATCCATTTAAT